>PVKS010033653.1:6345-21623 GCA_004027875.1 Aplodontia rufa | reverse complement strand
AGGCCAAGTGGCTAAAATGATTGTCCAGCTATTCACAGAAAGTGATGCCCTAGCTGTTCATTTTCTGAGGACATTTTAAAGTTGAGCACATGGCAAAGTTGGCATTTCTGACTTTCCTTGAGGTATACTAATTATTGGGTCCAACAGACAAATGTTCCACTGATGTAGCTTTGGCCTAGCAAGTGCTCAGTCCACCATTTTCTAAAGTTTAATTAAATTTTTATTTGAGTGTGAATTGAGACACCTCTTGCCTGGCAAGGTAATGAGATTTGTCCTTACAAAGATATGCTCTTTTAGGCACAGCTGACTCTTCAAAATTAGTTTCACTTTCTTCTACATACTTGCATTTATTGTCATTCCAATAGTTTTATTTTTCCTCTCCATATCTGTTTCTCATCAGCATCTCCTTAACTATCATATTTTGAAAAAAAGTGCTTCTGAAAACAATGGATAATAACAATTTACTTTATAAACTGAGATCCTTTCTTACCTTGTGAAATAA
This sequence comes from Aplodontia rufa, assembly GCA_004027875.1. Classification (NCBI taxonomy): domain Eukaryota; kingdom Metazoa; phylum Chordata; class Mammalia; order Rodentia; family Aplodontiidae; genus Aplodontia; species Aplodontia rufa. Next base: position 21,121 of record PVKS010033653.1, on the reverse strand, counting down.
TAAAATCTGAGAAATGAAAGAAACTCCATGATTCAGTCTCTATGATCTCTCTTCAATAATGTTATCTCCTTGCCACCTTTTACTTAGTCTGTAAGTACCAATATGAGCTTTATCTCTTGGATATAGCAGAGTGTCCAACATGTAATTTAATACTTGTTGTCAAAACTAATGTTTATTGAATCAGCCTCACTGAACAATGGCTTATTATAATTTTTTTAAAAGAGAGAATTGTGTGTTTGTGTGTGAGAGAGCAGGAAAGAATCAAATTTTTATTTAGTTTTTCATGTGACTTTCGTTGCTCTGACACTTTGTTGTGTACATGGTGCTGGGGTTTGAACCTATGTCCTCATGCATGCCAGGCAGGCACTGTAACCACTGAGTCACAGCTCCAGCCCCGGCTTATTATAAATTTTGATAAGCATAATTTATCCTTAATTTTTAGCATATGTGTTACTCAGCTTTTCATCACTGCAAAAAAATACCTGACAAGAGCAACTTAGAGGTGTACAATTTATTGTGGGGTCATGTTTCAGAGGTTCAGTGCATGGTCAGCTGACTTCACTGCTCTGGGCCCAAAGTGAAGAAGAACACCATGGTGGAAAGATGTGGCAGAATTAAGTTGTTGAGCTCTTGGAGACAGGAAGCAGAGAGAAGGAGGGCAATAAGCCAGGGACAAAATAATCACCAAGGTTACACCCCCAGAGACCTACTTCTTCCTGCCTTGTCCTACCTGCCTACTGTTACTATCCAGTAGTCCATTCAAATTATTAATCTATCAAATGGATAGATGATGATGTTACAACTCTCAATCTAATCTTTCAGCTTTGAACATTCCTCTTTGTGGAGGACATTAAAGATCATAACCATAACCGCACATTCTAAGTTCATTTGTATTATTAACTTATATGAATTTTATTATACAATTCTTAATTAAATTTTTCTAAATTAAAGATTAAATAGAAGTTTCATGAATATATATATATATATATATATATATATATATATATATATATACACACACACACACACACATATACTTTGTGGTGCTGGGTTTTGAACCCAGGAGCTTACACATGCTAGGCAATCATTCTACACCTGAGTTACATAGCCTGTCTCAAAACACACCTATTGAATTGACTAAACCTCAACCACCTAATGATAATAAATGTTGGCAAGGATGTGGAGCAACTGGAACTCTTATATACTTCTATGGGAATAAAAAATAGTAAAACTAGTTTCAAAAATAGGTTAGTAGTTTCTTAAAGAGTTAAACACATTCCATACAACCCATATATTCTACTCCTATATATCTAGGCAAAAGTAATAAAAGTATGTGTCCACAAAAAGACTTGCTCATAAATATTTGTGGAAGTTTTATTTTTATTAGGCCAAACCTGGAAACAACAAAGTGTAAATCAAGGTGAACACTGTGGCACATCTATACCATGGAACACTACTTACTATTGATGCACTCAATAATATGGGTGACTCTGGAGAGCATTTTTCTGATTCAAGCTAGAGTAAGAATATATCATGTTGTATGATTCCATATACATAAATAAAGAAAATGGAAACTATAAAATCATTGGTTGCCTAAGGCATCAATTTTAGTAGCAAAGGGAGGGACTACTTACAAAAGGGACATCAGAAAACTTTCTGGGTGATGGAATGATTCATTCCTTTTATTGGGATAGCTCACAGGAGTGTAGATTCATTAACATCTACTAAAGGTTACACTTTATGTGCAGTTTATTATGTATAAAGTATACATCAGTAACGTGGGAAAATTAATAGTTCTGTGGGTTGAGTACTATTTTAAAGTTCTCAAATATTATTTTTTCAACGGGCTTCTATGAAATAAAATCCTGAAAAAAATAAAATTCTGGTTAGCTTTAATTTTACTTGGACGTCTTTTTCCAAATTAATTTTGGGTAGAATAGAAATGCCTGAAGTTTGGGGGGAGTTTTTATTCATAAGTTATAGTTTAATTTGTTATAAAACAATGGGGGAAAAAACGTTGAACTTCTGAATTTAAGGGATGACAAATGGTGGGTGGGGAAATCAAAAGGAAACCAAGAAATATGGGAAGTGTACCCGGCAGCGGGAAGGGACAAACACCTACACATTGTCACCTGCCGCCCTATAGATTCTCTTCCCAGGTGGCTCCAACAGGATTATAATGTTAACAAGGAAGCCAGACCCTCAATCGCGAAAACTGCAACTCAGAGTTTGCCCAGCCAGCGGACAACTCTGCGCTGGGGGGTTAGCACAGGAGGACACCCGCCAGTCGCCACCCTTCTTCCCGCAGCTGCGCGTTCTGTTCTCCGTCGCCCCCTAGTGGCAAGCGCCCGGGGACCCGCCGACGCACCGGGGAGGCCCGAGGGAAGGTGCTTAATAAAGGTCACTGTGGTGGAGGGGCGCCTGGGCTACCTCCCGACGCTCTAGCGGCTCCTACTTGTTAACGTAGGTCCGGTTACCCTTGCATCCAGTGTCCCAAACGCGGTGATCACTTTGGCTTCTTATCCATCCGGCTTTAGGTGTTGCGGTTGGGAGTTGAGGGTGAGGTAACTTGTATTATTTGGTTGTGACCTTCGGGTTTCCGGGCAGGAATTCCGTGCATTTGGAAAAGAGGGACGCAATTAAACCCTGTCTGTAGGGGGACTGTCACCATTAGACACTCGAGCTCCAAAGAACCAAGGGGAGAGACGCAATCCAGATGCCTTCCTTAAATCCCAAATTATGTATATATGGGTCTCCGGTCGCCTCCTATTGTCCTATGTTTTGGTCTGCCACTTTACCACCCGGAGACGAAGACCGATTGGAAAACGTCCTCCGGTCGCATAGTCCCTAACCGTCAAATAGCCCAGAGAAAGAAGTTCAGTAGCGGGGACCTGACTTATTGGCCGGAAATCACAGTGGGCGGGACCCCGTGGGCTCCGAGGGTGAGGAGGGAACCTGTGCCAGGTGGGGAGGGGTGGACTTACAATGGTGGAGTTAGGAAAGGGGTAGTGAGCTCACCTCCAGCTTCCAAAACTGGCGAGGAAACTGATAAATTCCTGTCCAGACCTGACTGACAGGGGGAGGGAGTCGAGACCCAGAGGGCGGGGGTTATGTAGAGGCGGAGACAAAAACCAAACCAAAGCCGGCGAGGGCTTGCCCTACTAGACGGTAGGGGTGTGATCTGGTGTCACCTACCCTGCCAGGCCTCGCAGTAAGTCCGCAGAGCCTGACGCCAAGTGTCAGGGGTGGGTCTCAGTGTGGGTTCCCTGCCAGGCTGCTGCCCGCAAGGAGGGGGCCTGGGAGCCAGGAGTCCCGCACGCCACTTCCCAGGCAGCTCCAGCTTCAGCTCGGACTGACTCGCGGTTCCCTCGCGGCTCTGCGTGGAGGTCCGCCTCCTCCCTCCCTCCCCCTTCCCGCGCACTGCCTCCGCCTCTTTCCTCTGCTTCCACCCTCAACCCCCATCCCCGTCTGTCGGGAGCTTGGCTCCGAGCGAGCCCAGAGTCTGCCAGAGCTCCGGATGTGGTCACTGGATAAGTCCACGGCGCCTCCACTCAAGATGGACAGCCGCTACACCAGCACTGCTGGCATCGGGGACTTGAACCAGCTGAGTGCGTCCATCCCAGCCACGCGGGTGGAGGTGTCCGTGTCCTGCAGGTGAGGACGCAACCTTTCCCCTCTCTTCAGCCCTCCTATTTGAGGGTTTGGTAGCGCTGGGCTAGTGTCCGGGGTTCCACGAGGCAAGGTGCAAAGTTGCATGATGAGTGGGGAACCCCCGGTTATGGAGCTGGGTCCCCCTACCCCCGGCCACCGCTGAATCAAGTGACACAGTGGGGAGCGGGACTCTGAAGCGAGCGATGGGCTCCAGGACTGAGACTTTTTTCTTTCTGGGAAATGCTGTGAAGTTGGATGAGCTGTGTGTGACTCAGCTACGGGAACCCCTGGCCGCCGCCCACTTTACAAGCCCTTTTACGTCCCAAACCGTCAGGAGCTAGAAGGTTGAGTAATGACGGGAATTGAAGGGGACAGTACTGCCAAAAGCTCTCGTGACCGCTGCGCTCAGTGGCCCGGGACTCCCGGTGCTAGGCGTGTGCAAACCTATTGCACAGTTGACTCCCTGCTCTGCAGCTTCCTCCCCTCCCACTTCCTGGAGCCATCCAACTTCCTCACCCCACCCCCACCCTTCCAGGCTTTTTGCCTCAGGCCTGATAGAGATTTCAGCCTCAGCTTTCCTTGCAGAGGAATCTCTATGTGCCTTACCTAAGATCTGAGAAGTCACGACTTTCTGCCAGCGGGTAGACACATTTGAGAGCTTACAACTCTCAACCTGCCCAAAGACTGTACATTTCAAACTCCTTTTCCTGACATTCAGTGGGTCCCTTTCCCTGTAAAGAAATCAGCATAACTGCTATATCCAGGAAGATTCAAGGCGATCGGCAACTCTCTATATTGTAATGCAAAAGAAAGAGGGAGAATTCTTGAATTATACCATCTACCCCGGAGCCCACTCCCCTGTTTGCATTCTCACATTTCTCTCCGTTGAAAACTCATCTTGTCCGTTTTTGCTCAAAGATTGTTTTTAATGCCCTCAAATCCTTGTCTTCTTTTCTTTGCAAAACTTGCTTTAAAGGAATCTTACAAACAAAAGTAATCTTTGATGCAGATAAGCCCTAAAGTTTAAAATGCCATCAACCTTGATTTTTGCATTTTCACCAGACTAACCCATGGAAATTCAAGCACAAGCACCCCCAGTAGTGGTGTTATTTGGGGACAGGGGAGAGCCTTTAGGTAACCCTGAGAGTGTGTCTTCAGATTACTTGCTTTCTCTTAAGGCTGACTTCAGACTGTGAAAATAATAATGTTGATAATGATAGTTAACATTAGGCTCTTGCCTTATTGGGGTCACTGCGTTTAGTACTGCCTGTGATTTCTTTCTGTCAATAGAGTGAAAGAAGCTGTATGGAAAAACTCTTCAGACAATTTCTAGGCCTTTTTTTTCTTTTTTCTGCAGCCGGCTTTGGATGCTGGAAGGTTATTGATATATGAAGATAATGGATAGCCAAAAGTCCTACAATACAGTATTTTTTAGAGTTCTTATCCTCTGTTTAACATCCTGCAGTGTCCAAATGGCATGTGGCCTTTTTGTAGAATGAATAGAAAGGAAGATTATAGATCTGAATGTCCCACAGTTCTTTAGGTGTGGTAGGAAAATTATGCTAAGCTGGTCACTTTGCCATAAAATAAGGTCCACATTTTAAATCCTCTCTTCTTCCTTTTTGCTGCTTGTTTGCTGGGGACACAGAGGTCAATTAGCTTAAGCCAGTGTACTTCAACTTGCTGTCACTCACCCTGGAGATCCCTCATTGCTTTGGCATGTTGTTTTAAATTGTAAAGTTTTTAATCAGAAGAGAAGTCTGAAAGAAAACCCAGGAACTTTGAGTTAAGTATCTCTACTGAGGCCACTGGTGCTTAGTCCATTATTTGAGTTGCTTCTGACTCAGTTTACCATTTAGCTTCTTGGTAAGCTTGATATAAAAGGCATCTTTTGGACAAACAAACACCATTAAATTTCCAAGTTAGTGCCTTAAGGTGGTTAAATTTTATCTTTACAGTTTTGAGAATTGGATGTTGTAAGCAAGCACAGGACGTGGTATAGTTGGGCTTTGGCATCAGAGACTTAGGTACAGATTTTGACTTTGTCACGTACTCTTGTTACCTTGGAATAAATTCTTCTTTAATCTCTCCAAGATTCTTCATCTCTAAAAATAAGGATAATTACAGTTTTGACTTCACATAGAATGTTATCAGGGTTCAATAAAAGGAGGTGGGAAAAGTGCTTGCACAGAGCATGATACAAAGAATAGTCTCAAAAATGCTTGCTGTTGTTGAAATATTGGAAACAGCATTTTCGAATAAAAGTGTCATATATGAATCATTTACAGAATTCTGTAAATAGTGCCTCTGTTTGAACTTTAATATTTTGGTTAAAGAAAACAAGGATGGAACCAGCATTGTGACACTTGTTTCCTCTTTCTCTTTCTTCTCTGATGTGCATAGGCACTTAGTTACCAGGGTGTTAGCATCAAGGTTAGCATCAAGGCACAATCTTAGGCCTCACTGTGGGAAAGCAGAGCAAGGTATTCCCCATTCCATTGCTTTACTACATCACAGAACTCTGACACTTCAAAAGCAACTCAGGAGTAGGATTCCTTTAATGCCCTCTGTTCACCATCTTGCTTCTATCATTAAGACTTCATCTTCGCTTTAGGGGAAGTGACAAGGGTCAACAACTAAAGCATAAAGCTAAATATAATTCTATTCACTCACTAAGTATCTGAGTGTCTTACATGTCTAGAATTATACCATGCTTCATGAAAAATGCAACATAAGTTCTCTCTGAAAATGTAAAATCTGGCTGGCAGATCAACATGGAATAAGACAAAATCCAAAGATGAGGCTTATTTGCATGAGCAGGGGAGGGATCATCGTGGAACAAAGTGCTTGGACTATATTGCAAAGAGGAAAGGAAGGGAGTTCTAGCAGAGATATGTTTGGATGACAGAAGTGACAGTGCACATGTGAGTTTTATAGGGGCTATACATCATTAGGGTGGGGACAAGTGCGGTTTTGTGGTTGTATGTATGTGGGGGAGGGAAGCTCTTACTCTGACTTCTTCCTCTTCTACCCATTAGCTAACTGTTCCTGCATTCACTTTTCTTTATTAAAACAATTTGTAGATTTTTAAGTTAATTAGGTTACTTAATTAACCGAACTTGTCTATAGCTGTAATGATAAAACTTTAGAAAGACAAAACAATATTCCCATTTTATTCTGAAAACAGATTGATAACATAGTGGGGCAAAACCAATGGGAAAAGCAATTTACAGCAATCACCTGGTTTCCTTGGAATCTTGGTCTGTTTCACCGTTTGGGTGATTTTTTGTCATTTTCTCTATTTGAGAAATCAGTTTATTGATTATAAAAGTAGTGAGAGCATTGTGTATTTCTAGACTTTGTATATTAGCTATCAAGCATAGATCCTTTCATATAAATAATTCTTTAATGACAAGAACAGTGATTTTTAACATTATCATGGAAAGAAGTGGAAATTTATTGAGTGTCTACTTTGTGTTAGGTATTCTGAAAAGCCAGAGCTGGGCTTAGCTCATTTGCCTGATCCGTCCTCCTGTGAACTCTGTTGCTGAACAGAGTCCAACAAACTTGTGCTCAGTATATGTCAAGATGCATGTCAGATAAATATGGCTACAAAATGTGAATAAGAGGGACATTCCTAAAATCTGTGTGCATATCATAGTTGACCAAATTCTTTATGCCTGTGTGACTATGCTGTCCTGCTCTGAATACCCCTGTCTGACTTTCTCTCCTCTTGATTAAATGATGATCCTTATTCAAGGCTCCAGTTAGCAATCATCTTCTCTCATGACTTCTCCCAAGCTGGATTATTCTGTATTCCCAAAGTAGCTGGTATGAACAGTGTTGTAGGTGTGTAGTGATTCTTATTTCCCATATGCTCTTTGAAGACAACTCTTGTCTCTTTCATGTTCATGTATTCTGATCGTGATACAGACTATACAGTCAGTAAATGATGCTGTAGTTCTCTAATGAAGTCATCTCACGTGGGGAGGAGGGAATTCTATTAAAATAGAGACTCCTGAGCCCCATGGGAGATATATTAAAGCAAAAATCTCTGGCACTGGGACCTTGCAATCTGAACTTTTAACAAGTCTGCTGTGTGCTGGTTATGTAAATAAAAGTTTGATTTACTGGTTTGATAAGTAAATGACTTTATGTGGTCTCTTGATTTGAGTTAGTGACACTCTGCTAAGGGTTTGGGACAATACTGCTTGATGGTGTGCCAGAACTGGCTTAAATGGGTTTGAGATGGGAATTTGTGAGCCAGTTGTGAAATGAAGCAATTATTAAAAACCAAATTATATAAACTTAAAATTAAAAATTTAACAAAGCTAAGGAATAAAATATAACTTCCTAATTATTTTACTATGTATTATAATGGTTTATGTTCTTTATCATTATCTTTTTATCTAGGTGTTAAAATACTGTGCAATGACATGTTATTATTCATCTTTTCCCAGTCCATGTACAGTGATGTCATATTGGTAGCCATGAAGGAATTTTTACACCAGGGAAGTTAGCAGACCACTCCAAATTAGGGCTGGATTTATTATTTTGTGAAATCATTCTGTTGGCTCTGTGGAATTTATAATAAAATTACTATATGTATCTTATTATTTGTAGATTGTTCAGCTATGTATTCTTGATATGCTAAATTTTCTATGCACTTTCAGCTTAAGATAGAGAGGGACAGTGAGAGAGAGAGAAAGAGAATCAATTTTATTTAGTTTTTCGTGTGGCTTTTGTTGCTCTGACACTTCATTGTGTACGTGGTGCTGGGGTTTGAACTCATGTCTTGTGCATGCCACACAAGCACCATAACTGCTGAGCCACCACTCCAGCCCCATCACAGGCTTTTTTTTTTTTAAAGGTAAAGCTTTATACAGAGGAAAATTATTGCTGCTTATCTTAACTGAGGTTTCTATAAAAAGGTACCAGAGACTGAGTACCTTATTAACCAACAGAATTTCTGGAATCTGGAAGTTGGAGATCTGGGTGCTAACATTGTCACATCCTACTGAGGGTACTCTTCTAGGTTGCAGAGTTCAGACTTCTTTCTGTACTCTGATGTGGAAGAAAGAGGATGAGAGAGCTCTTTGTGTTCCCTTTATGAAAGAGCATTAATCCCATTCGTGAAGGCTCCACCGTTATGGCCTGATAAACTTCCAAAGGTCTCAACTATCACATTGGGGTTTAGGATTTCAACATATCTATTTTTGGGGAACCCAGACATTTAGTCCATAACACAGTACTGTCATTACTAAGAGTGGTAATGTCAGGTTCAGCTGTCTTTTGCATTATTTACTGGAATATGTGGGGCTGTGTGATTTTATAATCCATGAAGGGTTGTGACAGCAAAAGTATTATGAATGGAACAGGAAGCCAGTGGAAATCTTCTATCACTTTTACTTTCTCCCTCACCTTTTCATGGATGCTTTGGATGCTCTTATTCTCTTACTCTGGAGTTTTGATTTGTTGTTCTTGTTTTCTGTTTCTCCATCTGCTGTTGGTTGAAAATTTGCAAATTTAAATGTTACAATTTCAGCCACAGGTAGTGATGAACTGGCCACCCAAGAAAGAAGATTCAGATTCCAAGGGCGACAAGGGGATGGGGGTGGAGAATCTGAGGGTCCCCCTGGAATTGGCCCAGTAGGAAGCAGATACCTATTTTGTTCTAATTATTTATACTAAAAGAGCTTTGAAGTGTTTAAACTCAAAAAATATGGCTCCAACTCAATCCACATTGGTTAGTCTCCTAGATCTTTATTACCTTTTCTTGGACAAAAATTTTAAAGACACTATGTAAATAGGTTTTCAAATGATGTTGTTAATTGGTAAATTGTTACTTTAAGCTGGGGGTGTTAGGGTGCCTATTAGACTGAATGAGGTATATGACCTGTCACCAGGGTTAAAGTTAAGTTGTTGCATGACCATAATAACCCATTCTTCTGGCTCTGCAGTTCCTGAGGTCCTGTGGTTCAAGATTATGGTCACTCCATAGTCCTTCTTTTTCCTGCCACATTTTTGTTTGTCTTATCCCCAGATTTTCAGGAAAATCTTTCTGAACTGTGACTTTGAGTGTTGCCCAGGTACATCTTTTCAGAGAAATGCCTTGCATTGTTTTCTTAGCATTTAGGGGCCGAGGTTCTTTGAAAACAGCCCAGGGAGAATGTGAGTCTAGGAGAAATTCACGAAGGGAGAAATTCACCTAGGGAGAGGGTGGAAACAGTGATGCTTTACTAGATGTGTTGTCTGTGCAGCAGGAAGACTCTCCATTCTCTATTTGAGTTTATTCAGGGCAGAGAAGAAATCCAGTTCCTCAAACAGATTTATCCCGTTAGCCTGTTTTGTAACAGTTATACTTGCTTATCAGAGCCAGTTTTGCTTAACCTAGAAGATCATGGATGTGAAACTAGATTGGTTCTACCAATTATAAATTGTATCTCTTGTGTGTATAATAAAGAATATCATTATATATTCTCTACAGTGTATCTCCTGTGATTTTCCATTAATTTTATATATTATGAATATGTTGCTGTCATTAGCCTTTAAAAGCAAACTTCCATATCTGTGCAGTATTCTTTTATATGGGCATACTATATTAATTTAACTCTTGTTTTCCAGATTTTATTTCAAAAAGTTTCTGTTCAAAACAATGTTAACAATGAGTATTCTTATTCATAAACATTTAACATCTCTGTTTTTTTCTCCTCTTGGAGAAAAAACTAGGGCCAAAACTACTCAAAAACTATCTTTTCAAGGGGCTTTTAATAGCTTATTTTGGTAATTTCTCCTCCATTGGTCTTTAAATAACCAGAATGAAAGCTAAACTACTGACTGTACCTTTTTCTAAATACTTTTATTCCCATGAGAAAGTTTCATTTGAGATTAATGAGAATTTGGGGCAGCAGAGTATAGCATCAGGAAAATGGAATTAGGAACCAGGCAGATGTCTTTAAATTACATTTTTATACCAATGTTATTCTGGGTAACTTTGACTTTTGGAATCTTATTTCCTAATCAGTAACATAGAAATGATTTAGAAGTGAAATTTTCAAGGTTATTGGGAAGTAAGTGAAATGAATTCTGTAGTGCCCAGTACAGTGCCTGTCACATGAAGAATACTTAATAGTTGTTTGTCTTATCTCCGTTTCATAGGAATATTTTACTGCATGGTTAAGCAATATAGAAGAGGGTACTATGCTTTGGGAAAATTCACAAATCAATTTAGGGAGACACAGAAACATGGTGATAATTATAAAGCTGCATGTTAAAGATAATACATTTTACCCAGGCTGAATAATTCAATGTAGAGGAGAACAGAATAAAATGGTGGTCAGAAGGTTGTGGATTTGGAAATGCATACTCATTTTCTACAGATTTTACTTCATGTTCCCACCCCGTCAAGAAACACAATCAGACATGTGCAACTAGTGGGATTTGACAGGCAGAAGTTTGTCTACCTACCATGATAACGGTTTTAGAACCAAAGAATATTCAAGCACATTAATATTTTTGGCCAATAAAATCAACATGCCTACATTTGAGACAGCTCTTTCTTGTTGGATATGTGATGAAGCAGAGATTGGAGCAGGCGACAACACAGGCTGAAGGAGCGTAGGCATTTATTGCTGTTGATCAAATTAAGTGCATTTGAAAGGTGTCTTGACCCAGTGGCTTCTGTTCATTGCCTGACACAGTCCTGTAAAACTTACGACACCTGTCAGTGTACATGCTTTTTTTTTTTAGCAAGGAACGTTACTTTGCAGACAGTCTCTTTACAAAGATGAGGTATTTTGTCAAGTTTATTCTATGAAGGATAATGTTCCAAACATTCTAAGGGAATAATCAGTTCAGAGAGAGTTTAAATAATTTGGTCTAAGCCATGCATCTAAATGACATCTAAATGACAAAGTTGAGTTTTTCATCCATGTATGTCTAATTCCTAAGCATATCCTTTTGATTGCTAGACATATGCTATCACTTTTCCATAAAGTTTATTTTAGGCTTTAAGGTGTAGCTGTCTCATCAGTACCAATGTGGTCGTAATTACTGAGAAGAAATTGAAGATCCAGGAGACACAATTACGTAGTTAATATCAACACTATCACAAAGGAGATATTTCTCTGAGGATGGGAAATAGGGAATTCTTTTGTGTTTTTCTGTCCTCTATTCGTAGAGCAATTCGGGGGAGTGGCATAAACTCCATTAAGTTAATGTTTAATTTTCACGTACTGATTCTTATTCTTATGATACTGAGTTACCTAAAGAAGCTGTGGGAATTAATGAGAGGACTATTTAACTAGAAACCAGCAGGCAGTGGGAGATAAACATTAAGTGCTGGAGAAAGGTGATGGACTGAGCAAATGGAATGTGGCAAGAAATTAATTGAATTGACTATGTGGCATTCAGATCCACCAGCGGAGTTCAGAATTAACCTTAGGTTCTATCATTTTCAATCCACAACTTTCTTAATAATGGGTAAGTCACCATTGAACTTACTAACTTTTTAGTAATACTTAATTCCAGAATTGCCCTTCACGACAAACTTGGAATTCTGTGTAAATAAAATAATCACTTAGATGTTGAAAATGCCAGCACATTAGTCTGACACGAGTTTATAAAAGTCAGTACTTTTACCTTGCTAATTCCATGCTCGTGTGGGTGCTCTTTCTCCATATATATGTAAAATAAATAACAGATGACACATTTATTTTATTAAGAAGGATCTCAAATGTCAGAGAGTGTAATGAACCAGAAATATGATTATAATTGGATAACTGAAACCAACACGTTTCTCAGCCTTATTAGCATAATGGTGGTTTTATAATTATTTTGAGAAATGAAATTGCTTCTTACTGCCTGGAGATTCTTGATTTTGCATCATCTCAACATGTATAATTCTGTGGGCTTTCCTACAAATCTATTGTATCTAAATGTATCCTGTAAAGGGAGCATCACATTATTTGTGGTTTTCTAGGTAATGGAAAGAAACAGTCACTCTTCTTTAATGTCTTCAGTAGGTTTTCCTGTTTTAGAGTAACAAGCAAAGAATATGCTTATTACTGGTGGGGAGGGAGTGCTAGAGCTTAATACTTAGTAAAACTGAGATACTTGAGAATCATCCAAGAACAATAACTTTATTTGCTAATCTAAATATGTCAAATAAATAAGCAAATAACTTTGCTTACCTACTATTTTGATGAAGTTTTCTTTTTTTTTTTTTGATACTAGGGATTAAATCAATGGGCATTTAACCACTGAGCCACATCCTCAGCCATTTTTATTTTTTTAATTTTGAAACAGAGTCTCAATAAGTTGCTTAGTTCCTGGCTAAGGTGCTGAGGCTGTCTGTGAACTAGCAATCCTCCTGCCTCAGCCTCCTGAGGTGTGTGCCACTCGATTCCCCTGTTACCTACTATTGTGGATTTAGCTTGTTATTTGACTTACCTTGATATTTAAATTTTAAACTTAAGTTTGGAAACAGAGATAGTAGAATTTGATGATTATTGATTTTTATGACAGTAGTTTCATCCAAAGCCTCTTTGTAGGCTTTGGGAAATAGAGGCATAATCAATATTAGGTCAATATTAGGTTATTAGTGAACTTATTTTTTAATTGGTATTTTAAATTAGCAAATATAAACATTTTTGAGGGAAGTTTGAAACATATTCCTTTAAAAAAGGATTGATTTCAAGATTTGTCTTACAATTCAATTTTTCTTTGGTTTGGTTAAATCATTTTCTTATTCCATTATTTGTCATTGGAATTCCATTTCAATAGTGTCTGGCTTTCTTATGCCAAACAACGAGGTGTACTTAGGATCCCTGAGCTTTCATTGTTTCTGTCATTAGTTTTATGACTTTGACGGTCATTCCACTTCTCTGCATCTTAGTTTCTATAGAAATGTTGGGTCCCTGGCCCTGATGATCTGTTATGTCATTTAGAACTTTAGAATTTTGTGATAGGAGAAGCAGAACCTTGAAATAAAAACGTACAAATACTCTAGTTTAAGGAATTCTTGTGACAATGCAAACTTGCTAAACCAAGTAGTTTGTAAAACAAACAAAAAGCAAACAATATTTTACCTCTCAAAACATTGATCACAGAATGTCTTTTATGAAGCAGATGCTTTCTGTGGTGTATTAAAATCATATTTATTTATACTTTTTAATAAGACTAAATTTTTAACCATATGAAGAAAATGAAATATAGTACTATTTAATGAAGAGTTTTAGGATCGTGGAAAGTTACTTATCTGAGTTTTAACAAACGAAAGTGAGTGAAGAAAATTCAAAAGGAAAAAGTATAGGATTAAGATGTAGTCAGAGAAATTTTAATTTCCTCCATCACAATATAATTTTATTGACATATTACACATGTTTTTCTGAACATACGCTCTTAAACTCTTGTGTAAGACTTTGAAAACTTAGGGCCTAATTTTAGTGTCTGAGAACTGTTGAAAAAGCAATCAGGATAGATGATTTTGAATGCCAACCATGTGCTATTTCCAAGTCCTCATTTTACTGATTCCCAAAGGCATGTCAAGTTCTGCTGTCACTGTTCCAGTTTTTCTTCTCAGTAGAAACCTCTAGCTAGCTTTCTTCATCTTAGAAATGAACGATTGATGTTAATGTACACCTGTGCTTTTCCTGCCATTTACTGTGTTGCTGTTCTCTTTTTCATTTGTTTTGATCTGTGACCATGTGGTGAATAGTTTTCTGTAGTTGGCAGATAGATTCGGGCTTGTGTGCTAGCTGGTTAGTTGTTACCGAGTGCTGGCTGCCTAAAGTTTGCTAGAAGGATTCAGTAGGCACATCAGGGTTTTGAGGAAAAGATTTGACTTAAGAAGTAAAGTACGCCCTACTGTGTGGCATGAATATTGTTACTTCTCTATCGGGATGACACTTGACTTACAATATTTCATAAACCTTACAGTTTTGGCACATTTTTTTCCCTTCTGGAAGTTTTTTTTTTTCCCTCCACCATATTTTTTCACTTTTTAAAAAAAATTGGTGCAGTATAGTTGTGCATAAAGATGGAATTTTATTGTTACACATTCGTGCATGCACACAATATAACAATATACTTTGGCCAGTATCACTCCCTAACACCCCCCCCCCCC
>PVKS010033652.1:0-21538 GCA_004027875.1 Aplodontia rufa | reverse complement strand
ATAATGTGTGGTGGGGGAAGGCATTTAAATCAAGAGGCACTGTGAACAATAAAAGTTATAACAGGCATGAAACTACCTAAAAAATAGAACAAAACATAGGTAAAGCCCAACTTATTTGGCATGCAAAGAGGAAACTAAAACCTTGTACATTACTTAAAATATTGTAGGTGAATAATAACTATTTCTTCAATGATTTTTAAACAATTTGCCAGGATCACATTTGCAGTATGCTTCAACTTACTTTTTACAGCAGCACTTTTGTTGGAAGAAAGACTGGGAGATTTATCTTGAACCAGGTTTGTATTGAGATAGTGTATTTCTTTGGGATTTTGGAAGTTGAAAGCTGTTAAAGGGTAGGAGGAATAAAAACCTTTCTCAAACCATCCTTTTAGCACTGCCCTTAATCCTGGGAAATTTTATCATAACACTGCCAATGCATTCCAGATAAAACAGACTAATTAAGAGAGTTTAAAAAACTAAAATCATCACTGAATCACCACAACTCCATGTGTATGCAGAAGTTCATAAGTAGGTAGCCTCTGGACTTTTCAGTTACAAGAACCTAAGTATTCTCCTCTCCACCCTTTTTTCCCTTCATATATATACGTGTGTATATATATGTATATATAGAGTATATATATATATATATATATACACATATATATATAGGTGTATATATATATATACTTTTAAAAAGAGACAGGGACAGAGAGAGAGAGAGAAGAAAGAGAGAGAAGACAGAGAGAGAGAGAGAGAGAGATAGAGAGAGAATCAGTTTTATTTAGTTTTCCGTGTGGCTTTTGTTGCTCCGACCCTTTGTTGTATATGTGGTGCTGGGGTTCGAACTCACACCCTCACGCATGCCAGGCAGGCGCCACAAATGCTGAGCCACCCCTCCAACCCCCCTCCACCATTTTTTGACCTTAATTTCAGTTTCAGTTGAGTTTCTGTCACTTGCAATCTGAAGTGTCCTGGATAGTTCACGTGCTACGAGGCTTTTGTGTGGAGGGAAATACTCTAAATGTTTCAGCTGACAAAAGAACATGACAATGGGCTGTAGCTTAACTCATAGACACTCCCATTCCATGTTATAATTTCTCCAAACTAATAAAAACTTGATTTCTTGGAATTGCTCTTTCTCTATATTTCTTTGGGATTTTGGAAATATATATATACATATAAGTATCAAACTTCATTCCTTGCAGGAAAATATGCTATATTTTCAAGTTACAATTAATCATTTAAAATATTGCATCTTAAATTTTAATATCCAAAAGTAGCTATTGCAAGAGCTGCAATTTAATCCTCTTTATACCATGAAACTATAAAATGTAAAATCAAGAATCCAATTGTATATTCAGCAACACTCCCCCGAATTTTACCCATTTAGAGGGGAGATGTTACTATGTTGAATAAATAAATTTTCAAGCCCGGTGCAGTGGCCTATGCCTGTAATTTCAGCAATTTGGGAGGCTAAGGAAGATTCTTAACAACTTAGTAAGACCCTATCTCAAAAAAAAAAAAAAAAAAAAGACTGAGAGTGTGGCTTAGTGGTGAAAGTGCCCCTGGGTTCACTCTCCAATACCAAAATAAATAAATAAATAAATAGAATTGCATTTTCAGATGTTTTTGACTACTCAGTTAAAAATTGATGAGCTTTATAGGCACTGTGACACAGAATACCTCTAGACACAGGTAGTATGAATAGAGTCAAAGAAAGGTAACATAGACCTTTGAACCCATACTGACACTTTTGGCAGCTTATACCTCTGTTGGTAACATCTAATAACTGCATAAAATATTAGAACACTTCACTTTTTCCTTACTTGTGTCATCAGCAGAGCAGCTGGTTTGGGTGGGGTACATGGGGAAGTAACAATTCCAAGATATCATGTCTTTTTTGCATTTGAGAAATTTACAACACAGACAAAATGAGTACCAAGTGAAAGTGTCGGTGAATTGAGATGGTCCGTTGTGGAATTCTCTTATCAGCTGAAACATTTGGTTGCACACAATAGCCTTATATTGAGAGTAATAGAAAGTCAACTGAAATGGAATTAAAGGTGAAAAAAAGGGGCAGAGAAGGGGAAGGGTCCAAAGGGAAGATGAACCCTTCCAGGTCATGCCCCCAGTGTCACCTCCTCCAGCCATACCCACCTACCCAATAAGGTTTGGTGCAGGATTCACATGAGCCTTCCAGAATCCCATGGTAAAACACCTCCCTGCTTCCAGAACTGCTGCTTCTGCTGAAGTTTTTCTCCCAGGAGGAGTGAGAGCCATAATTGTTTCTGCTTTCAGCCTGGCTCCTGGAGTGCAGCAGAAGGTACTGGTGGAAACGAAGCACTTCAGTTGTGCAAAGGAGAGCTGTGGAGAAAGGGAATCACTCAAACCACTACTATGGAGGGTTTATTTCATTTTCAGGTCAAAATGCAATTGAAAATCAGATTCTAATATTCTGTAGGTCCTTGACTCCTTTTAGCTCTTTTCTTTTGAGGTTCTTTAGAGGTCCTTGAAAACATTGCTTAATGTTAAAGCAAGATGTACTTGATTTATTTTTCTCTTCCCAGTTTATATGTTGCACGGGCTAATTGTCAGTCTTCTGCTTCAGTGACAGTGTCACACACTGTTCCTTACAGGTAACAGAGTAGCAGTTAAATTTTTTTTTGAAGTTATAGGAACATCATTTAAGGTATCTCTGCCTCTCAAATCTTCTTTTAATAAAAGAAGAGAAGGCTCATCCCAAGGGCTGTCACAGCAGGTAGGTTCATTTTGACCACTAAAAAAACCCAGTGATCTCTGAAAACTTTTTGTGGGCTTCCATAAGCTTGAAAACACTGGGGAAGACTATTTACCCCAGATGATCCTGACCAGGGAATCTTCACATAACTCAATCCAGATCTTCTTTTTTCTCTGAGTGCTTCCAGTCTGACCAAACTCAAGATTCAGAAAGCTCATATTCAGCTGGGTGTGGTAGTGTGCACCTTAATTCCTCAGGAGGCTGAAGAAGGAGGACTACAAGTTCAAAGCCAGCTCTGTAAATTTAGTGAGGCCTTAGGCAACTTAGTGAGATCCTGACTTAAAATAAAACATTTTTAAAAAACGGGCTGGGGAGGAGGCTCAGTAGTTAAGTGTCCGTAGGTTCAATCCCTGGGAAAAGAAAGAAAGAAAGGGAAGGAAGGAAAGAAAGAAGGAAGGAAGGGAGGGAGGAAAAACTCATATTCAGTGAGAGTTTCAATAGATGCTTGTTTTTGAGAATCAAAGGATGCCCTCTGCACATGCGTGTGATGCTCCCCATTCTCCCACTATTCATACCAGCCCCAGGTCACGTCAAGCCATTTCTGAGCTGCTACTGTATTCCTATCCCTGTGCTCCAGGGATAAAATCTGGTCTCTTCTTTCAAGGAACTCATGGAGTGGAGGGAGAGAACCTCCAATGGCAGGGAAAGCCAAGGATGCATCAAGTCTTCCATCATATAAGAAAAACAGGTGCCATAGGCATCCTGAGGAATCAAGCTCTATGCCTGGGCTCCTTAGAGCAGAAGTTGGGTGTGATTGACAAAGCACTAGTCTTGTGACTGGAGGACTTTAGGCATAGCTCTTCCTTCTACCATGGTTGGAGGAGGGGTGGTAATTTGACATTTTGACTCTACCGTTGTTCATCTGCAAAATGGGGACAGTAAAATGTATTCACAAGGCAGGTGTGATGCTGCAATGACATAACAGATGGTAAAGATCCTCTCACTCAGTAAAGTGATATTCCACTTGAATTATGATAAAGGGAATTCTATGTCCCTGGGAAAATTCAGAAGTAGTGGGCAGCAATGTGTGTCACACCTGTAATAATAATGAAGACTTACTGAATACTGGATCATGTGCCTGGCACTATTTTCACTGGATTATTCATATATTCTACAGACATTTACTAAGTATCTACTGTGTTGTAGAAGTACTTTTAAGAGTTGAAGACAGAGCAGAGAACAAGACCATCCCTTCCAGCCTGCTGTGAAAGATAATTAACAAATAGCTATGCCAGGAGTGATAAGCACTATATGAAAAAGGAAGTGGTGTAAGAAGGCAGAGAGGAGTTGGTGGTGCTATTTTCTGGTAGGCTGCCCAGGGAGTCAGAGGCATACAGGAAGTGAGACAGCAACATAGGTAGATTGGAGGATAAAGAACATGCTAGAGCACTGAAACAGCCAGGTGCCCACTGTGCTGGAGGACCAATCAGGAGCCAGGGTGACGGAGGCACAGTAAGCAAGAGTGAGAGAAGAGAGAGATGAGGTGGAACCAGAGGGTGGTCAGGGGCCAGATATATAGGGCACTGGATTCTACCGCAAACGTGGTAGGAGCCCATTGGAAGGCTGTGAGTACAAAATGTTTTCCTGGTTGCACTGAAGAGATTATCAGTGAAGGCAAGGGGAGTGGAAGGGACTATAGCACAATCCAGGTGATGCACTTTGACACATTGGTGTCATGGCCTGGACTAGGGCTGTGATAGGAGAAGCAAGAAGAGGACCAGTGAGGGGGAAATGCTGAGGAGGGATATTGGCCAAGTTATATTGTTAACTGTGTGCATGTATGAATATGTAATAACATATCTCATCAATATGTGCAACAACAATTTACCAATAAAATGTGGAAAAAAATAAATGTTAAAAAAAAACTAGACATGAGCAGAATTGGAAAAAAAAAAGAGGACCAATATAGCACTGTACTAAGGAATTGGATGTTTAGTGTGAGCAAAAGAGAAACAGAGGTAACAAAGGTTTCAGAGTAACCTGCTGTGAAAGATAACTGAGTGAGTAATTGAGTGAATGACATTACTGCTTGCCAATAAGAGACCCAGATGTGGAAGAGCAGGATGAGAGGTAGAGAATCAAGGGCGCTGTTTTGGTCACATAAAGTTAAGATCCCCTTAGACACAAGTAAAGATATTGCATTGGCAACTGGAGATATAAGACATTCAGTTAATATACTTTTAACATATAAACAATCCTTTTAGCAAACAGAGCAACTTGTTTCTCTCATATCCATTTTACAGAAGAGGAAACAGGATCAGAGCAGTTAACTGGAACTCTTTGGATTAACTGTTTCTCCGGGCAAAAGGATGTGATTCATAAATAAAGCATGTGGAGGAAGAAAGAAGTTGTCTTCATCAAGTCATGGAAGACACTGGTTGGGCCAGAGCAGTGACTATTTGGGACCTAGACCACAGAGAAAAATAAAAACACAGAACTAAGGCTACTCAGTTCATCCTTTTCCATCCTCCCCGTTGATACCTTTCCCACCATTGATCTTCACCAGATTTCCCATGCCTTCCCTCCACCAACTTGCCTACCTGGTTGGTGGCCAAGAATAAAAGTGGAAAGATCTATGGGATATTCCCTGTGTTAGTCAACTTTAGGTTGCTGTGACCAAAATATCTGACAAGAATAGCTTAGTGGAGGGGCTGGAGTGGTAGCTCAGTGGTTATGGCACTTGCCTGACATGTGTACCACATACACAATGAAGTGTCACAGCAATGAAAGCCACATGAAAAACTAAATGAAGCTATTCTCTTTTTCTCTCACTGTTCCTCTCTCTCTTGAAAAAAAAAAACAAAAGCTTAGTGGACAAAAAGTGTAGTTAAGTTCATGGCTTCAGAGGTTCATTCCATGATGGGCTGACTCCTCTGCTCTAGACCCAAGGTGAGCCAGAACTTCATGGAGGAAGGGCATGTGGAGGAATGCTGTTGTATTCATGGTGGTCAGGAAGCAGAGAGAGTGAGGAAGGGAGAAAGGACTACAAGGGAGATGCACCTTTCCAGGACATGTCCCTCAGTGACCTGCCTCTTCCAGCTGTACCCCAGCTACCTACAGTTACCACCTAGTCAGTTCATTCAAAGTAGGATGGACTGATTAGTTACAGCTCTCACAATCCAATCATTCTATCTCTGATCATCCCTGCATTAACACAGGTTCTTTTGGGGGATACCTCAATTCCAAAACATAAGAAAAATAAAAAATAAAGCAATACAAATGCCATTTTTTCAATGTTCCTCCAGATAGCAAATGCTACAAGAAATTTCTCTCTCTCTCTCTCTCTTTTTTTTGGCCATAGTTTTCAGTTAAACCCAGGGCCTTGTGCATGCTAGACAAATGCTCTGACACTGAGCTATATTCTGAGCTCTACCTGAGACAAGTAGTTGCTGAGGTGATTGGTAGAGCTCTGATACTGAGTTGAGGAAGAGTGGATAGCAGGCATATTTTGACATCAATAGCAGATAACTTTAAATGCCCCCTCACATACATAGATACATGAGTTACTATGAATCATTTATGAAATATCATATATTCATGTATTATTTTCAGCAAAAATGAGATAAAGTGAAAGTCTATGATTATGGCCAACAAAGAAATGCAGTTTTTTTTTGAACTTGACTTACATAATCATACCAGTAACTAAGGTAAAAAGGAACAAAAAATAAATATTACAGTACAGAAAGCAAGTGTTAATTGCACTGACATTTTCAACCTATACATTGCTATAGCACAGCAATAAATAATAATAATGAGGTTTCTCTTTTTAAACCTTAACTTCTGGTAAGGTTTAAGCTTTAAATGCAAATAGGAGCTTCTGCAATCACACAGAATGGCAGAATTGAGGTAACAGGTAACTAGAGCTCCATTCTTTATTTATACTTATTGCATTATCCTACTTTTAAATGCAAACATATGTAGGACTGTGGGATCTGGAGAGACCAACTTGACGCAAGATCCCCTGGACCTGTACACTTGGATTTCAGAATCTTTCTACTCTTACTGTACAACATGAATACAGAACGAATCTAAGGGGAGGCACCAATATGAAGATAGAAGTTAATGATTACATGTAGATTATTATAACCCAATAGTAACTACAGCAATTAGGTATAATGTAAATTAATCAAATATTTTGAGGAATGGTATGGTTTGTGTATGAGATGTCCCCATACCTCTTGTGTTAATAATGCAGGAGAATGTCAGAGACGGTGAAACGATTGGATTGTGAGAGCTGTAACTTAATCAGTCCACCCTAGTTTGAATGGATTGACTGGGTGGAACTGTAGGCAGGTGGGTTGTGACTGGAGAAGGTGGGTCCCTGGGGGCATGTTCTGGAAGGGCCCATTTTCCTTGAGGCCCTTTCTCCCCTCTCTCTGCTTCCTGGCAGCCATGAGCAGTGCTCCTCCTCCTCTTCCCCCTTCTGTCATGATGCTGTGCCTTACTTTGAGCTCAAAGTGGTGGAATGGGCTGACCTTGTACTAAATCTCTGGAACCATGCTCTTAAAAAATGTTTCTTCCTCTAGGTTGTTCTTGACAGGTATTCTGGTTGCAGCAATGAAAATCTGATGAACACACCGGGGAAGACGTGTTTAATCCCTGACTGTAGACTTTCCAATTCAGGGCATCAATAAAAAGCATGTTGATTTTCAGTTTATTTTATTATTGGGTTTTGTTTTTTCCTGGTTCTGGGAATGGACCCCAGGGCCTTGCACATATTAGGAAAGTACACTACCACTGAGTGACTTTTATTGCTGGCTCTTGAGTTTTATTCAGAGTTTGCATCCTTGTTACTTGCACTAGGAGCAGATTTCCTCTATCTCTACCTGCATGCCCCTGGTATGTCCCTTGATGGGAATAGAAATTGATGCATTTTCTCCCTTCAGGAGAGAACAATATGAATGTATTTCTTTCTTCATCCAGTAATTCTACTTCTAGGAATTCATCCCACAGATACTCTGGCACATGTACACAATAACATACATGTTAAATTTTTCATTGCAGTTTGAATTTTGTAATATCAACGATTGAAAATAACCCAAATGTCAGCAATTTCAGCGCTTCCCTGGCTTGCCCGAGGACCCAGGGTCAAATCCTAGCACCATGTGCACAGTCAAGTGTCTGATCAAGGAAAGCCAAATAAAAAAATAAATAAAATTGATTCTGTCAAAAAAAAAAAAACCCAAATGTCCATTAAACAAAAATGGGTTAAAATTTTAAAAATATTGTAATATTAAAAAATATTATGATGGAATATTCTGCCTCCTAGTGTTAAAAATAAATAAATCTTTTTGCAGATTTAGAGGGTTAATAACAAAAAAGTGCAGAGCATTATGGCTAATATCCTGATTTTTGTATAAAAGAGGGAGAATGAGAACCCAAATTTATATTTGAATTTGTTATCTGAAGAAGTTAGTATGAAATTAACGACAGTGGGACTGGGGATAAGGAACTACGTAGAAAGATGGAAGGATGGAAGAATGGAGAGTATTAGAGAAAGAAATTAATTTGAAAAGAGGAGACATATGAGATACCTTCCTATTTATGGAGGCTATTCACTTCATATTTGTTCTTGTGACTCCAAAGGCTAAATAAAGTATGACCCTTAGGCTGAAATTGTACCTAGCACTGGGGCTTATAATGCATAATGTGTGAAACATAGGAGAAAGGGGAAGCAAATGTAATCCAACACAACACTTCATCTATAGTTTTGCTATTCAAGAACCTTGACTTAAACTTGGAAGTTCCTGGAAGAAGTCCACTGGTCTTGCCACTGGGCTATGAAGACACCCTAAAGACAAGCAGCTTCAGGTCTTCTTTACACATGTCACTTAAACAACTTACACTTCAGACCTTCTCTTTGCAAAACATTACAAATTCAACTTAATCAAAGGAGTGAGCTACAAGTTAGTAATGTAACAATTTTCAACATAGAATTGCTTTGTCACATGGACTGTATAGCACGGATAAATAATAGCTGTTGAGTTTATATACTTAATTAAGAACCGATTCATTTTGTCTTTATGAAAAATGAATTTAATCTTCCTTTCATAAACTTGGAAATGTCTCAGCATCTCCCAATAAATTAGATCTGATGATTTCAGTACAAAAGTTGAAAGTATATGGGAAAGTTTCTGAGAATCCACTTTCTCTACTTCATTTGAGAGCAGAAATTGCTTCTCACGATACACAAGCATCAGTATTCTCTTCAGAACAGTGTGACATGTACTCATCCATTATTGATAATTCATTGCTTTGTACAACTCAATTCCATTGATTTTTTTTTTCATTATAGTCCTTCAACTATTCCAGCTGGCTGGAGCTAATTACATCTTATCTGTACATCTGTCTAGCAAGATGAGAGCTAACATGGCCTTCAAACACTGCCAAGAAAAGAAGTAAGGCCAATGAGGGTAGCAGATGCTAACAATGATCAATTCAAATGTCTGACTATGTTCAAATGTGATTGGAAATAAATGTAGCATGGCCACAATTTCATCTTTGCCGAAAGTAAGCAGAAAGACCTTTGGAGAAGATTTCTGAAAATTGTAAATTTATTATTAAAATCCTGGAAGCATCACCATTGGGGAATGTACTGAAGTTAGAGAAAACTGTTTTCTCAGTTGGAAATAAGCAACAGTTTCAAAGAGAACCTGCTGTTTTGTTATAAAGGAAATAAACATTTCTATTGGAATGAAACACATTTACTCTTATTTTCATATTTTTTCGATTATCATTGATTAGAAATAAATGTGACTGAAGAAAATTTTGAGGCAACCACAATCTTGATTTTACTGGTAAATCTCTGTACAATTTGGGCTATTTCTGTCTGTTAAATTTTTAATACTTTAGGCTCCTTTGGTTTAGTTTGCTTATTGTCCTATTTAATTTTTTTTAAAGAGAGAGGGACAGTGAGAGAGAGAGAGAGAGAATCAGTTATATTTAGTTTTTCTTGTGGCTCTTGTTGCTCCGACACTTTGTTGTGTATGTGGTGCTGGGATTCGAACCCACATCCTCACACATTCCAAGAAAGCACAGTAACCGCTAAGCTACTGCTCTAGCTCCTCGCCTGTTTAACTTGACTTTGTCTTCTGTTAAATTAGAGACATATTTGACTAGAACGCAATGAGTTTTTTCTAGAAAAACGACAGAGGAAGAGTAGAAAGATGATAGAGGAAGAGTAGAAGAGAGTATAATGTGATTGTAGATGAAGTAGACTAGGAAACACAAATCAAAAAGGGATAGCCAATAGCAATAAACAAGTTCAACATATTTTCAGGATATAATTTCAATATTGTATCTACATTAATATAATAGCAATTCAGTTGCATTTCTCTATATATTGAAATGAATACTCTGAAAATTAAGAAAACAATTCAATTTAAAATAACATTAAAGAGAATAAAATACTCAGCAATAAATTTGATGAAAGTATTATAAAGCTTATAATCGATTGAAATAAAACTTAAACCATATATAAATGAAAAGACAATCTATGCTTATGATTGAAAGATTTATTGCTAAGATGGAAATATATCCCAGCTTGATCTACAGTTTTGACACCATGCTTACCAAGATCCCAGCTGACTTCCTTGCAAAAATGAATAAGCCAAATCTAAATTTATATGAAATCAAGGGATCCAGAGCAACCAAAACAATCTTGAAAAAAGAACAAGATTGGAGAATTCACATTTCATTATTTCAAGACTTGCTCCAAACAATAGTAATTAAGATAGGGTGATTCTATTCATAGCAGCTCAATTTACAATAGCTAAATCATGGAAAGAACCCAGATGGCCCTCACTGGATGAATGGATCCAAAAGCTGTGGTGCATATACACCATGGAATTTTACACAGCAATTAGAAACAATGATATTGCAGTCTTTGAAGGTAAATGGATGGCTATGGAAGAAATTATGCTGAGTGAAATCAGCATAACCCAGAAAACCAAGGGTTCAATGTCTTCACTCATCTGTGGAGGCTGGAACTAGACCCTGGCCATTAAGAGAGGTGGTCTATTATCAGGTGTTAAATCCAGATATCATGTAATGTTACACAACATAATACTTTTTTTTAGAGATGTTGTGGGAAGGGGAAGGGAGGGATCAGGGTGGGTAATTGAGGGGGGCACTCTTGGAGGTAAATCCAATTTTCAGAATCTATATACATTATATATTATTTTGTTAAAATTTGTATAATTGTTCAACAAATAAATTTCTCAATAAAAAAAGATAGGGTGATTCTGGCATAAACATTGGTCAAAATTGAATAAAATTGAAACTACAGAAATAATTCTTATATTTATGGTCTATTGACTTTTGACAAGATAAATTAGTGGGGTATAGGATAATCTTTCAATGAATTGTGCTGGGACTACTGTATATTCATATTTAAAAGAATAAAATTGGATCCCTACCTCACAACATATAGCTAAAAAAAAAAAAAAAAAGATTTGAAGAGTTAAAGTGCAACACTCTTAAAAGGTCAAGTGTAGTTTCTATGATATGACACCAAAAGCAGTAGCAGCAAAAGAAAATGTGGACAAATTGGACTCAATAACAATGCATTGAATACTTGAAATTGCTAAGAGTGGATTTTAAATGTTCTCACCACAGAAAAGATAAGTACACAAGGCAATGGATACATTAGTAAGTTTGATTTAGCTATTCTATAATACATATACATATTCTAAAATGTCATGTTGCACATCATAAATGTGTATAATTTTGTCTATTTAAAATATATTTACATAGCAGGCTGGAGTGGTGGCTCAGCAGTTGTGGCACTTGCCCTGCATTCATGAGCAAGCGGGTTCGAACCCCAGTACCCAAATACACATCTGGGTGTCAGAGCAACTAGAGCCATGTGAAAAACTCAATAAAGATTGATTCTCTCTGTCTCTCCCTCTCTCTCTCCCTGTCTTTCTCTCTCTCTCTCTAAAAAAAATTTCACATAGAAGGAAAAAGTGAAAAGAAAATTTAAATGGTTCAGCCACTTTGGAAAACAGTCTGTCAGCTGTTCGAATGGTTAACAGTAACCATATGACCTGTCAATTTCACTCTTAGCTTTTGTACACAAAAAACTTACACTTGAGTGTTTATGGCAGTGTTATCCATAATAACCCCAACTGAAATAACCCAAGGACTATCAATTGATGAATGGATAAATAAAATCTATATCTATATAGCAGATTATTATTCAGGAATAAAGAGAAATAAAATACTGACACATGTTGTAACACGGATTAACCTTGAAGACATCATGCTGAGTGAAAGAAATAAGTCATTTTGTGTGGTCATTTTGTATGTTATGTGAAATATCCTGAATAGATGGACCCATAAAAATGGACATAGCTCACTTGAGGCCTAGGAATGAGGGACTTGGGGAAAAATGAATAGGGATTAATCATATGTGGTTTTTTTTTTTGTGGTGGTAATGAAAATGCTTTCAAATGGATTGTATACTATGTCTGTATTAAAAACCGTTGAATTGAGGGCTGGAGCAATGGCTCAGCGATTATGGTGCTTGCCTAGCAAGAGTGGAGATGTGGGTTGGAACCTCAGCACCACATACACAACAAAGTGTCAGAGCAATGAAAACCACATAAGAACTAAATAAAATCGATTCTTTCTCTGTCTCTCTCACTGTCCCTCTCACTTAAAAAAAATGAAAAGAAACATTGAATTGATTGTGTGGGTGGTTACACAACTACGGCTGTACTAAAAACTATTGAATACGTAAATGGGTATATTATATGCACATGAATTCTATCTCAATAAAACTGTTACCAACAAAGCATTACATAGAACAACTAGACTAAGAAAAAAATTGTATTTGCATATAATACCATCATAAAGGGTTGGGTGAGGGAAGGGTAGTGAGAACACAAAGATGAAAACAGGTTGAACCATCAGAAAAGTGACAAACCCTCAAGGAGGAGAATGGAAAGCACCACTGAGGAACTTAAAAGAATTAGAAACTCACAGTTCTGGAAGGCGATTATGGGATTAGGAATAAAGCTAAGAGAAACAATGTGTACATCCAAATTTATAACCAGCGGGAGGAGAAAAAAATGAAAGAGAATCACATGATGACACTTGGCACAGGTGTCAGCTATGTGGAGACGGGGCACAGGCCAGATCTCCAGTGTTCTGTAGTTGAGTCTTGGTTTGCCACTGCTATGTGAGTGAGCTTAGGCAAACTCCAAGGGAGCCATTGCCTTTCCTGAGAACAGTCACTTCTTCTCCTCATGGGATGCAGGTTGTTAAGGTCAGAGTTGACTACGATGGAGATGATAAATGGAGATGAGTATGGATGAGGGCTCAAATCCCCTGACCCTACTGCTCCCTTTTTACACATGATTTCAACTGCTTTCCAGAGAAAAGGGAACCATTTAAAGAGAAGCTACCTCTTTTCCCCTGTACCACCTCCCCTTTTCTTTTTGTGGTACTGCTAAGGGACGGATGATGCACAGACACCAGACGCATTTTTAGGAAGCAAGTTTAATTATGCTGCAGCAGGTCCAGAGGACCAAAGTCTCAAATTCTGGACTCTGTGGAGTGAGCGTTTTAGTAATTTATAGCCTTTTGGAGGGTACAGCACACGTTTTGCTCTTAGTACATATTGATAGGTTACAGAGAAAAGTTACAAAAAGAGTTGGTTATCAGCAAGAAGCAAGCAGCTTCTCCAGAGGAAGAAAAAAGAAACTGTTAAAAAGCTTCTATTCTGAGTAGAACTCCATGGTGTATGTATACCACATTTTTTGGATCCATTCATTCAGTGAGGGGCGTCTGGGTTGTTTCCATAGTTTAGCTATTGTAAATTGAGCTGCTATGAACATAGATTTTGCTGTGTCACTGTAAAGTGCTGGTTCTAAATCCCCTGGAAAAATACCCAGGAGCCAGGAGAGGAATAGCTGGATCATATGGTGGGTTCATCCCTAATTTTTTGAGGATTTTCCACACTGCTTTCCAGAGGGGCTGTACTAGTCTGCAGTTCCACCAACAGTGTACTAGTGTACCTATCTCTTCACAATCTCTCCAGCTTCGATTATTATTTATTTTCTTCATTTTTGCCCATCTGACTGGTGTGAGGTGAAATCTTAATGTAGTTTTCATTTGCATTTCTCTGATTACTAGTGATTTAGAGCACTTTTTCATGTATTCATCGGCTTGCTCAATGTCCTCTGCTTAGAAGTTTCTGTTTAGCTCTTTGGCTTGGGCATTCATAGAGATGTGTCAGGAAGGAGGGGGGAGTGGGGCATGGGGAGAGGTAAGGGTGGGAAATTAGGTGGGCTCTAGGGGGTAAATCTAATTTTAAGAATATATACGCATCATATTGTTTCATTGGAAGCATTTTTGGTTGTACAACAACTAAATTTCTTAAAAAAAAAAAAGAGCTTCCATACATGCCCCTGGTAAATCTCTGAGCTCAGGTTGGAAAGGGAAACAGCTGCAGAGAGAAAAGTAGCCACAAAGGTTTGTAACAGTCATGACAGCCATGAGGCCTAACATGTAAAGTCTCCCAAGGGGAGACTGCATTTAGGGGATCCCCTACTATAGTATGAGGGATTTAACCCAGACATAATTCAGTGTCTTTGAAAACGCAGCATTAGTGGTCATGGCTATCTAGTTTCCTGTCCACATCACAGCACAGATTTTTCATAGTAATAGAAAAGAAAATGACCCTGAAGAGCTCCCAGAGACAAGCTGGTGGGATAGCCAAGCCAAGGAACTACTTAAAATGGTAAGAGGGGAGGGGCTGGAGCAGTGGCTTGGCAATTACGGTGCTTGCCTGGCATGTGCGAGAACGCGAGTTCAAACCCCAGCACCATGTACACAACGAAGTGTCCAAGCAATGAAAGTCACATGAAAAACTAAATAAAAATTGCTTCTCTCTTTCTGTCTCTCACTGTCTCCTCTTTCTTAAAAAAAAAAAAAAAAGTGGAAGAGGAGAAGTGATCAAGTAGAGCTCAGAAATACTGCCTACTTCAGAGAAAACATGGACAAACCTGAGCTTAGGACCATGCTGATTTAGCCATTAACTGACTGGGACAGTAAGAAATTATCTTCTCTGAATTTCAGTGTCCGTTCTGTAAAATAGTGACAAGAATGGGATTTGAAACACATTGAACTCAGATGCCTCCCTGTACCCATAACTCTTGGTCAGGCTACAGAAATTTCATTTCCCATTGTTAAAACAAACACACAAACAAAGGAATGAATGAAAACAGTATTAAAGAAATTTATTGGAGAAAAATGCTACCCAACATAGATATATTTTGGAGGGACTGGCTAAATCTGCAATGAGAAGACAATATATGGCATATGGCGTATTGTTAATGCTCCCATTAAATGACAAATCTGATCTCATCTTAAAAATGGAAGTAAAAATAATAACTCAATTTGACATGTATGAGTCTCAGATGGCCAGAAGTCCTCGAGCAATTGGGTTGTTGTGTAGGTGGTTTAGGAGAGCCCTGGAGACTTCTCCCTGACCACTTAGGAATAGGAGCTGGAGCAAGGACAGTGAGGGAAGAGGGCTAAGAGGGGCACAGGGACCAGAACCTCACTGCAAAGGGAGAGCTAGGTAGTAAAGCCTTGGCCTTTCTTTTAATGTCTGTCAGGCACTTCCTCCACAGGATGACTTCTCTGGAAGCCTCTGTCTCAGGTATCTGTAAACTTTCTTTTTTCTTTCTTCCTCCCTCCCTCTCCATTATCTCTTCATTATTTCTTTCTCTTCTACTCTCCCTTCCCTTCCACTCCCTCCCTCCCTTCCTTTTTATCTTTTTTTCTTTTTTTTTTGTACCAGGGATTGAACCCAGGACCTGTTACAGGCTAGGTGAGTGCACATAATGGTATAGCACCTGCAACCCTAATGTGTCTAACGTTTTTCACAGATGATGAGTTTCTCTACCAGCTACCTTATATTTCTTTTTTTAATGATGTAATTTTCCCCAATCATGTAAGTTTGATTGCACAAATCATAGAAAATTTAGAAATTTATAGAAGAACAAAAAGAAGAAAATATAAATCATCCATAATTTCAGTCTATTTTAATACATATATAAAAACATAATTTTTACAATAGCAGTATCAGACTCAACATGTGTACTGAGCCCCATCTTAATGCTTAGCAATTTATCTTGAATATTTTCCTAGAACATGTTATCTTTCACAGCATCATTTTTAATGTTGGCATATTCTCTGATGATATGGATCAATATTTTATTACTGGGCATTTAGGTGGCTTATTTCTGTGAGCATTTTTGTAGGTGAGTTTTTGTGCACATCTCAGAGAAGGTAAAATTCCTACAAGAAGAAATGTTCAGTTAAATGGTGTGCACAGATTTCAGAGACAGTTTACAAAATACTAATTTACCTTTCAGAAAACAAGTCTTCTGTCTCTATACAGCATTTGAGAGCACTGCATTTGTACCACTTTGAAATATTTTCATTGGTAGTTTGTTGCTCAAATTTGTATTTTCAAGAAATGTAAGCATAATCTCCTCTTATGGACCATTTCAGTGCCTCATTTTTTGTGTGTGTCCATTGCTCATTTTTATTGGGGGGATTATCATTCCCTGATTGATTTTAAAGTGTTCTTCATAAATGTAAGATATTATTTCTATATTGCATATGCTACAATTAACATTTCCAGTGGGGACTTGAGATTTTGTGGTTTGTTGCTGTTGTGGTTGTTTCAAAGCAGTAAAATCTTTATAATTGTATGCACTGAAGTTTATTAGTTTATTCTTTCTACAAATACATATCATTGCTGCTCTTGAGTGAGCTTTTGCTCTAGGTACCAAGCGGGAGCAGGGGACCTGTATTCTAGTGATCATGGGTCAGATGAATAGCAACATTTCCTCCTAGTAAGTCCATGGTTTAATCTTTAACATTTCTACTTATTTGAACATATAAATATTTCATCCACCTAGAAAAATGTTGGCATATATGTCTGATTCTATTTTTTAAAATTAATTTTACTTTATTCACTGCTGTGAAATCATACTTATCAAATATTAATTGCTTTAAAATATTTAGTTTGTTTTTCATTTATCTGCCTTTTCCTGAACCACAAACAACCATTTTAATTGTCATAGCTTTGAATCAATACTGGTAACATAAGTATTGGCATTATTGTATTTATTTTCTCAAAAATTTCCTGACTTTTTAGGGCCATTTAATCTTTCAGGTGAACTTAGTCTATTTGCCAAGTTCCAAAATACAATCCTCAGGCTGGAGTGGTGGCTCATGGTCGGAGGGCTTGGTTGTCATTTGCAAGGACCCAAGTTCAAACCCCAGTACTACATACACAACTGTGTTGGAGAAACGAGACCACATGAACAAATAAATAAAATTCTTTCTCTCTCTCTCTTGAAAAAAACCCCACAATACTCTTGGTTTTATTTTAATTAGAATCATTTAATTTAGAAATTTGGGGAGAATTGATATCTTTGCAATAACTGTTCTATTGCCTGAGTGTATCTCTTTAATTATTCAAGTACAGTATTATGTAAGAAAATAGACCATTGGTTGGGCAGGTGGCACTTGTCTATAATTCCAGTTGGCTTGGGAGGCTGAGGCAAGAGGAACTGAAGTTCAAAGTCAACCTCAACAATTTACCAAGATCCTGTCCAAAAAAAAAGGGCTGAGGATGTGGATATGGCTCAGTCGTTAAGCACCACTGGCTTCATTCCTACAACAACAACAAAAAAGACCACTGTTAAAAATACAGACCCAATCCATTGTTAAGTTCACTTCATATTTTATAAAGTGTATTGCTATTTTCTATCTACTAGAACAAATATGGCTTTTTGAGTTTTGAATGATTTTTCCCTTCTTCCTCATGGCTAAACTTTCTTCATTTTCTTGGTTAAGTGATAGAAAATTTTCAAGGACTGGGTTACATTGCTAAGGGAAATCGTTTTTGTTTCTGGCTTTAAGGGAAAGTCATTGCTAATGTTAGCTTTAGGGGAAAGTCTGGCTATTGTTTTGAGAGTTACTCTCCTTCCTGTTAGAGAATCCTCTAACAGAGCAGTGTCCTCCTCTGGCTCTGCTCTCAGAGCACTCCTTGTAGGTACAAAGCTGAATACAAAGTGCAGTGGCTGTCCCCTCTCACCAACCACATTTTTGTGCTTTCCACATTTCCTGCCTTCCTGCACTTCATCAGAGCTCTGAAGACTCTGGAATAGAACTACGACTTCTTGTCCAGGCCCCCTCCACCACACCTGCAGTCAAGTCAAGTCTGCCTGACTTGCTCACTGGTGAGGCAGTGCCTCTCAGCATTTATGTAGACAGAGACAGAGAGTGGAAGAGCCTGCTCCCTTAAGGATTTTCAGTTTCTTCAAGGATAGCCTGCATGGGTATTTCTATGTCCAGCTCCATCTGCCTCATGTAATGTAGATGTCTCTACATTTCCCATTTGAATTTTTACATTTTAAATGACATCCTCAAGCTGTCTTAGACCCTATGGGGATTATACAGATGCTTCTCAACTTAGATGGAGTTATGTCCCCCAAAACCATGCCAAGTTGAAAATTTCATAAGTTGAAAGAGCGTTGAATACTCCAAACCTTCTGAACACACTAGCTTAGCAACACAGTGCACTGGGGCATCAGTCATCCCCCTTGTGATGGTAGGGTGACGGGAGCTATGGACGCTGCAGTCCATCCAGCAAATGGAGAGATGATTGTGCCACATATGGCTAGTCAAGGAAAAGATCCAAATTCAAAAAAGTATGGTTTCTACTGCATTTGTATCACTTTCACACCATCAGGTAGTTACAGAATTGTAAGTCCAACCATCATAAGAGGAAATCTGGCCATCTGTGTTCCACACCCAATGCCCTGCTATTTGTCTTTCACCTGCATACTTCAAGCTGCTCTAATATAAGCAGAGCCAGCTCCCTGTCCTTCAACTTCCCCAGTGTGGTCAATATCACCTAGTCTGAGTCATTCAGGCTTTCCCTGCAGGTTTGGGGTGTGGGAGGGGAGATTGTTTCCTAAAAAAGCAGTAATTTAACTGAACATCACTGTATCCTTTTTTCTTCTTTCTTTCCTTTCCTTCTTTTCTTCTTTTTCACACTATCTGACCTTCAGTTACCACCCAACTAATCCCTATCAGAGGATTAATTCACTGATTGGGTTAAGGATTTTGTTTTTCATTGTTTCTGTTTTTGTTTTTTAAGAGAGAGGAGCAGTGAGGGAGAGAGAGAGAATTAGTTTTGTTTAGTTTTTCATGCCACTTTCGTTGCTCCAACACTTCATTGTGTACATGGTGCTGAGGTTCAAACCTGTGTCCTCATGCTTGCCAGACAAGTGCTGTACCCACTGAGTCACCACTCCAGCCCCGGGTTAAGGCTTTTGTAACCAAATCATCTCACCCTCTAAGCCTTTTTGCATTGTCTCATATCTGAGCTTTTGGGGGACACCTCACATCCAGACCACAACAGTTATCTGTTGGTGCATGATAAATCACCCCCAATCCTAACAACTTCAAACAAAGTTTTAATATTTCTCACATTAAATATCAGCTGTGCTATTCTGCTGCTGGATTCTGTTTACGGCAGGTATGTAAGCAGCTATGAGCTAGGGAGAAGAACCAGGCAGTCAAAGTAGTTGCAATTTGGGGTCAATAAAAGAGGAAATTGGTTCTTTATCTTTTAAGAGTACAAAGAGCATCACTGCCCCAGATAAACATATGCATATCAACTTGATATGACCTCTGCTAACAAAGGTGCTACACTCTTTCTGCTAACTAAAGGTGTTCTGGGACACAGAAGGACCTTCTGCTGATAAAGATGCTGGTAGGCACAGATCAAAGTCCAGAACTTCAGTGCCTGTGCCCCGAGGTTTGGGGGAAGAGAGGCAATAACTAATGGAAGGGAGAACACCTAAGAGACTATAAAAAGAGCGAATTACCCATGCTCATTAGGCCCTTGCTCTGAGGTCATCTTTTCCTAGAAAGTCTGCTCCATTCCCTATATTCTAGTTTCTATTATTTTCTCAAATAAAATCTGTCTATTCTGCTTGCCTTTGTGTCCCTTGGTTTCGTTCTTTGACTCTAGGGGATATGAACCCAGATTACACCAAAGCAGCATCAACTATGTTCAGGAGTAGCCCAATCTGGTACCTTAGTAGGAGTGTGGTGCTGGAACAGGTTGGGGACTGGCTAGACCCCCATTTCTTTCTCTCAAAGCAGTCTCGGGTTGGAGCGGTAGCTCGGTGGTTACAATGCTTGCCTGGCATGCGCGAGTACGTGAGTTCAAACTCCAGCACCACGTACACAATGAAGTCTCAGAGCAACGAAGGCCACATGAAAAACTAAATAAAATTGACTCTCTCCCTCTCTCTCACTGTCCCTCTCTCTTAAAAAAACAAAGCAGTCTCTCATAATTCAGTAATCATTGGAACTTCTTTATATGAAGGCTGAATCCCAAAATGGCAACAAGACAAAACTGCCAAGCCTCTTAAAGTCTATACCCAGAAATAACACCCAATTCTGCTGGCTAAAGTGAGTCACAAGTGAGCAATGACAGGTCAGGAGATTCAATAGCCTGAAGGCTCTGTAAGCAGAATCACGGTAACAGCCAAGACTTTTTTTTTTTTTTTTTCAGTACTGGGGACTGAACCCAGTACCACTGAGTTACATACCCAACCATTTTTGTTTTTTATTTTGAGACAGGGTCTTGCTAAGTTTTGATGCTGGCTTCAAACTTGCAATTCTCCTGCCTCAGCCTCCTGAGTTGCTGGGATTATTAGATGTGTACCACCATGCCTGGCCAGCTTAGATTTGTAGACAGTGAAATACACTTCTACTGTTTCATATCTCTGTGTTTCTGAATCTCTGTTATATGCAACTGAACTTATGTTCTGACTAATATACATCTGTTCTAATAGACAATCCTTCTATTTGAATTTCCATTTCTCTTAAATGTGGCTTTGTTTTATATTTACAAAAATTTATTTATTATACCTTTGTATTTTACACATGTATTTATGTTTGTAAGCTGAGTTGAATCATGAGCTATGGAGGAAGATAAAAAAAAATAAGTAGATCTTGGAAGTAAAGTAATATACTTTAAACATTACAGCACTGTGCTACCATAAAAGGTTGCCATTATTCTTAATGAGTTTCCTATAGTCCTAGACAAACTTAAGATGCAGTATAATTCCCCCAAGTTCCTCCCAGATCTCAAATCTTCACTTCCTGCCCAAGTCCTACAGATCACTAAATTGTCCTCTATTCACCCTATTTGACTTTTTTTATTTGTTTGAAAAGTAATAATATGAGATAATTTAGCCTCTTAACTCCCTACCCCCAGAGTTTGAACTCAGGGCCGCACTCATGCTAGGTAAGCATTCTGACTACTGAGCTAAATCCCATTTGGTTCTGTCTTAACCATTTTAAAGTATAAACTTCAGCGTGTTAAGTATATTCTCATCATTTTGCAACTGATCTCCACAATTTTCTCATCTCATAAAACTAAATGTTGCTTGTTTCATTGGAAAAATTAAAAATTTTTTTCAACTAAAAGTTTAACACAGAATATAATTAAAATAATTGTTGATTTGTTGTTTAATGCTTAATATAAATGAAGTAAAGTTACTTTAATAAAAAATGGATTTGACCACCATACGACCCTGCTATTCCACTCCTGGGTATCTTTCCAGGGGACTTAGAATCAGTACATTACAGTGACACAGCAATATCGATGTTCATGGCAGCACAATTTAC
>PVKS010033651.1:0-21512 GCA_004027875.1 Aplodontia rufa | reverse complement strand
GACTTTAGCACTGAGGCACATGACCAGCTGTTATCATGTTTTATTTTAAGACAATTTATCTAAATTGTCTAGGCTGTCCTCAAACTTGCAATCCTCCTACCTCAGCATCCCAAATGACTGAGATTATAGGTATATACCACTGTGCCCAGTTCCTTTAATTCTTAAAACACATGTATAACAATTGCTTTTAAAGTCTTTGCTAAATCCAATATCTGGGTCTACTTGGAGTTGGTTTGTATTGACTTTTTCTTTTTGGAGTATGGATCACCTTCCTGTTTCTTTGCATGTTGTGATTTTGGTTGGAAATTGGACATTTTAGATGATATGTTGTAAACCTCTGGATTCTGGTAGTTTTTCCTTAAGGGTTGTTGTTGCTGAATTTGTTTTTCTTATTTTTCAGGGATACATTTTGACTTAATGCGGAGAATCTGTCTTGCCAGTGTTGCTTAGCTGCCAATGTTCCTACTCATTTTTTTTTCATAATGCTTCTTATTGCTTAGCCTGGCTTCCTAAAGTTTGGCTCTCTGATTGTACAGTTTGATGGTCAGCCAGGAATTGGTTAGAGGTGTGTGCAAACACCTTAGCCAGAAAACTCCCAACCTGTGTGTGCAGGCAGGGGAGAGCACGTTTACAATTCAGGCAGTTTTCCTGGCTTCCCAGGTCCCCCAGGCACATG
This sequence comes from Aplodontia rufa, assembly GCA_004027875.1. Lineage (NCBI taxonomy): Eukaryota > Metazoa > Chordata > Mammalia > Rodentia > Aplodontiidae > Aplodontia > Aplodontia rufa. Next base: position 20,836 of record PVKS010033651.1, on the reverse strand, counting down.
TGCAAGCACCCAGGACACCAGGAAGGGATGCCGCCCCAGCCCCTGCAGCTCTCTCACGGCCAGGAGCTCTTTGCTAAATTTCAGGCTGCTTTTGCTCTCTGTGTGTTGCCCCAGTTGTGTCCGTAGCTTTGGTTGAGCGGAGCTGATTTCCTTGCCTGTTTGTTTTTGCAGAGTTGACCATGCTCCCTGTCAACCACTGGAGGGGAGCCCAGGCCTTCTGCTCCAAATCAAATCAGCCCTCCCAAAGCGAGGATGCTGGTGTCTGTGGTCAGCCTCACCCTAGAAGAACTGCAGATACTGGAGAGGACAGGAGCAGCTCCCCGCTAGAGCTTTGCAGACCCCACCTTTCTTACAAAGTTTTCTTTCTTACAATTGTTTTCTCTTTGGATGATTTCCAGAGCCCTGAAAAAAAGTCTTTTTCTGACTGCCTCTTCACTTGACACTCACTGGAAATTATGCCTTAATTTTAAAAAATATACTTGTTAGTGCATATTTTTATTTTGAAACAGGGTTTAACTAAGTTGCTTAGGGCCTCACTAAGTTGCTGAGGCTGGCTTTGAATTTGCGATCCTCCTGCCTCAGCCTCCAGAGCTGTTGGGATTCAGGTGTGCACAACAAGGTTGAGCTACAAGCTTGTCTGGAGTCCTGGCTGCTTCACTGAAGTCATCTCCATACTGCCCCTTCCAGAGGAGAGGGCAGTGCCTTCTACCAGTCCAAGACCTGGAAACCCTCCCCATGAGGTCTGTTTGCCCATCAGCCCTACCTGGTACCCACCACTGATAGAAACCATGTTGTGTGTGGCTGGTCTCATGAGTTCTCCTTCAGAAGAAGGGCATCTGTCTGGTCTCTCTCCAGTGAAGGGTGCCACTTTTTGAGGAATCCCTGGTCCTCACTGCCCCCAGGACTCCACAGACCTTGGAGCAGCTGGCTCTGATCTCCTCATGCATCTTTCTAAAATTTGGACTTAACTACTCAAATTCTTGCCCAACATCTGTTTTGGCTTGGCTCTTGCTGTTGGAGAACGTCTAAACCTTCTAGCCAGCGATCAGAAACTGTCCTGGTCTGGGGAGCCACGCACTCTCTGGGCTGCGGACCCCACCTCCCACCCTGCACTTCAGTGCAGTGGGGTCACAGGGTGCAGCCTGCATTTTACGCCTCTGCATGGAGCCTTCCTTCCTTCTCCTCCCTGTAAACTCTCCCTGTGTGAGCCGTCTCACTTGTCCCCTCCTCTATTAAGCCCTCTCTGAGTCCCCTGCACAGAAGTGCTGGCCCTTCCCTGCTCTCCATGACACTTGGCTCTGGCCTGTGTGCCCCCACATGTCCCCCCACATGTCCCCACCACTTACTCCCAACTCTGCTCTCCCTCTGGGAAGAATTTGAGAGCAGGGGCTGTGTCTTTAGCTTGCTTTCACCTCCCAGTGTGTGACAGTGCTCGGCACACAGTAGGTTCTTCATAAATGTGTGTTGAGTATCTAAGTGACCTTTTCCTTACCTTTCCTGCCAGAAGTGAGTTTGCTTAATGGCACTCTTTGGTTTTGAAGTCTTTGGAATACAATTTATAATCTGATTATATTCAAATGTGGGGATCTACATGACAACATTCAATTAAATTCAATTTTAAAAATCTTTTTGGGTGGCTTTTCACTTATTTAATATTCATTATCAGTAACATTGACACTCCCTCTCCCCACCACATACGCTGTGTTCAGGCTCTAGAATAGCTTCATTTAGCCGTGTCCATCTTTTGTAAATAGCTGTCTTTCAAGCCTAAAGAAATAGTACCTCCCTTCCATCCCACCTTTGCCCTCTGAAGTCAGGGGTCCTGGTGCTCATTGTTGCTGGCATGTGAGTTTCAGGACACTGTGTGTGTAGGAGCATTGGTGTTCAAGAGGAGGGAATCTCATCAAATGGTAGGGGATCGTTTTGTTGTTTTAAAATTTCTTCTTTTTAATAACCAAATTACCGATGCTGGCAAGTATTAAATATTAATCCTATAAATTCTTCTCTGAGCCATAGTGATCCCTTAAACAGGTCCCTTCCTTAATGGAATATGTTATACAATCCAGGAAAGAGGATCTGGAACAAATGCTTCGCTTATTAAGGGAAATCTGTGACTTTGGACCCTCTGGCAGATACCTGTCCCATCTGGTAGCTGGAATGTGGCAGTCTGGGAGGGAGTGGTGGGATGTTGGCTGGGACCTTGCTCCTCTACCTCTCTTCCAAGCCAGTGAGCCCCTGGAAGAAATGTTGATGCTGCTTAAAGGAGAGGAAGCCAAGGAATTCGGGGAAGCTTGGTAAATTGGGCTGGGGATTCTTGGTATTACAGCTCAGGTAGGTCATTCCCCAACTTCCAGAGAGGTCCAAATCCAAACAGCCACTGGCTGAGAAAATTAGGGCATATTGATAAGCTGAATAAAAAATACCCCTTCAGGTTCCCCTGTTCTCAGGGAGGAATAGACCACACCGTGCCCCACAGCACCTTCAGACACCCCTTTGTGTGTCTAACTTCTTCCCACTGTGAGCTCCTCAGGGCAGACACTGTGTCCTATTGATCTTTATATTTCAGTGCCTACCACTGTGCCTGCAATGTATCATGGGGTCGCTGAAGATTTATTGAAGGCAAGAATGGGTAGGTTGGGAATATGGTTCTGGTTAGTTAGAGAGGGCAGAAGTGTAGGCAGATTGAAGAAAACCAACCAGGATGGTCAAGCACCTGAGGTGTAGACGTGGTAGGCTGATTACTGCCCAGGCCTGAAAGACACAGGGAGAGAGCAGTCACCACCAGGTGACGGTTGTGGCGTGGCTGTAGGAGCTGTGGCCTTAGGTAAAGCTCTGGGCTGCAAGTGATGAATAGCCCAAACTTCCCTTCCTTCCACCCTCCAGGGTCTAGCAAAGTGTCTCCCGTGGCGAACTGAGATGGACACCAGAGAGCAAGGGAGCTTGGGTGATGCGGTCCACAGAGGAGAACATCCTGGGATCACAGCGGGCGGGGAAGGGACCAGACCTGAGGGGATAGAGACGGGCTAATATGCAGCACACAAAGTGTGGGCGCGAGAAGGAAGTCCACTTTAGACAGCATGTGTGGCCCCGGCTGCCCCTCATCCAGCGGCTGGGCTGGCCAGGTGGGTGGGTGGGTCTTTGCATCTCCGTCCCAGAAATGCAGAACCATAAGCCAGTTCAGGTAGTCGCCCAGGCAACCCCATGGCCAGCCTTCCTGGTCTCTGACTCCACAACCCAGTGGACTCTCTCCCTTTCCTTTCTGAGTCATTATAGACCACCTACCCCAGGCAAGAGGGCCTGCTAGCTGTCACTGAAACACCGCTAGCCTCATACTCTCCTGGTCAATACTGGAGGGGAGAGGGAAACAATTAATGGCTTTTTATCTTCCAAGAAGTGGGCTGTCTTTTGTGCAGGGCAGAGGTGGAGGGCTGGGGACACCAAAGTGCTTCATAAATCAAAAACTAATGATTTCCAGGTCTTATGGGACTCAGGCCAGGGTTATTGATGGACGCTTGCAGGCTTGGTGTCCAGGTTTGATTGGCGGCGGGATGATCAGGAGACCCTTTCCTGCAGGGAACGAATTTGGAGTTGAGAAAGAGAGAGAGGCATTCAGTTCCAGGGACTGCTGCACAGTCCTGGAGAGTGGCTTTTCTTGGACCACACCAGGCTTAGCCATTAATTCCCAAGTCACAGAATGCAGGACATTAGAGCCTAAAGAAACTCCGTGGTTTTATGGACAAATTCCTTCACATTACAAAACGCAATGACTTTCTTAAGGTCACAAAGGGTGTCCAAGGTGATGTTACACATTATCTTATAAAATCTTTTTAATGAGTCTGTAAGGTGGGCTCTAACCATTCAATTTACAGCTCAGGATGTAGAAGCTCAGGGAAACCAAGTAGCTGGCTGGAGGTCACTTGGCTAGAAAGCAGAGAAAGCCAGGCCTGTGTGGCTCTCCAGCCCAGGCCCTTCTAGCAGATATGTTGAAATAGTTGCAGGGCCAGCCTGTGGCCACCTCCTCATTTTATGCCTGTCGAGCAGACTATGGGTGCTTTATTTTGACCATGTCCAAATCCTGTTTCACTAATTGCCTCTGTCTACCAAAGTAGCACTGCTCTGGGTTTGGGATGATGCATGCGGGTTGGTCTAGGGATAACTAATGGGGTCTGTCCTCCTTTCTTCTGCTCAACTGAACTCAGTTTGGGTGATTTTCATGAGTCCATCTGGAGGCCTTATCCCATGCAGGGGCACAAGGCTAATGGGACAGCTATTTCCCAGAATGGCCAGGGGGTCCCACAGCATGGTGAAGACTCCCGCAGCTCATCTTGTGAGTGGCTGGCCAATGCAAAAGCCCATGCTCTTCACAGAGCAGAAGGGGTCCCCCGAGGGGCATGGCTCTGGGCACACGCACAAGTGTGCAAACAGCTGCAACTCTCCTCTGCTCTCCCTGGACTCCTGGGAGCAGGGACATGAAAGGGACCAACTTGCTTCCTAATATTTGAACCCTCTGCAGTGCACTTTTTGCCCCCAACCATCACCCAGTCTGTCCTTGCACACCTCCGGTGACAGGAAGCTCACTATTCCCTCTCTCCAGTGTGCTACCATCAGGCTCATCTTGTGAACTCTTTCCAGTCACAGGGCTGCCACTCGGCTGGTCAGCATCCCATTGCTGGTCACTGGCTGTGGACAGCCCCATCCATTCCCTGTCCCCAGTGGGCTGTACAGGAAGGATCAATTTCTGTTTGAGCCACAGTGGGAAGCTGTTGGGAAGCTCTGTCCCATGGCACGTTAGTCAGCCCCAGCTTCTGCATCCTCGTACAGGGCCCAGATCGTTTTTCCACCTATGATTTCCAACTGAACTCCACCCTTTGTAGGCCAAAGGGTCAAGTCCATTCCCTAGCAGCTCTTTAAACTTTTTTTTGAGGTTTTGGACATTTATTACTCTTGCATTCCTTGGTGGCCACAGGGCAGGATATGACGAAGGACTGCCCCATGCCTACGAGCAAGAGGAATACGCAGCATGGGCTGCAGGACATTGCACAGGTGTAGGTCTTCAGATGCTTTATGAGTGCATTTGTTTACTTTACAACCAAGGTCCCTCTGTCCTGATCCTCAACTACAGATAAGGGAAGTGTCCAGCTTCCCCTCTGTTTTCTTCCTCACTACATTCTTTAGGGTCCTTATTTCACTGCAAGCATTGATCAGCATTAATCAGAATTTTTGGGGGGGTCCTGGGGATTGAACCCAGGGGCACTTTACACACTGAGCTACTCCATCCCCAGCCCTATTTATTGTTTTATTGAGAAAGCTCTTTAAATATTGAGTAGTTTGTCCTTGTAAGTTTTCTATAAGTCAGAAATGCCCAGTTCCTTTAATACTTCTCCCAGGGCAAGATTTGAAGTCCATTGCCATCCTGGTCACCTTCCTCTGTCTAAATTTCTCTAAAGCATGACATTCAGCAGTGGGCCCAGTTCCAGGGGAGTGTTAACCCCACGGAGTCAGATAGGGCTAAGATGATCTCCATCTTGGACCTTGAATCTCTGCAAGAGCAGTCCTGCCCTTTTTGCAGGTGACCCCTTCTCAAGGTTGACTTGCTACTGCCTGGAGCCCCTAGGTCCTTCTCTCAAGGACAGAGGAGGATATCTCCCAGGACCATCATCCATGCCCCCAGAGACACCTGTCAGAGGCTGTCACCACCCTACACTCTGTGTCCTTAGCTAGGAAGAGCCAGTCAACATGCATTATTTGAGCAATCATTATGTGTTCAGCCTTCTGTCCTGCTCCTGCAAGGGGAGTGACACCAGGAGGGCACTGCGGTCACAAGAGTGTCCTGTGAGCTGGAGCATCTCCCTTAGTTTCTTCTCTTGCTCTGTTCTTTCTCCTCTGTCCCTGGGTTTCTGTACCCCTGCGGTCCTCTGCGGCTTTCTTTTCTGCTTTGTTCCTGCCAGAATGACCTTGCCTAGCCTCAGGGTGCAGAGTTGAAGGGCGGGGAGGGTGCTAAGATCTGACCAACTCTTGTCCTCTGTCCTTAAGGCAGGTCACGCTGTCCAGTCTGTCTCCTCCAGATACATGTGCTGGTCATTCCAAGCAGGCAGTCAGATGCCAGGGAGAGAGATCCGTCCTTACCAGTCTTCGGAGGCTGTTGAAGTGTCCGTCAGGAGCCCAGGCCAGAATCTGATCACTGCACACCAGATGCCCTCTGCCTGCTCATTAGCATGTTACAAATGGACTCGAGGCAACCGACCTTGGGCCTACCCTGGAATCCCTGCTTGTTTCTGTGTGCTCGCAGGAAAGCTACTCAACACTGAGCCTCAGTGTTAAAATCTGTTATATGTGCATGCAGTTTCTACCTGTCAGAGCCAATGCGAAGCTTAAAAAGGCTGTAATAGGCCGATGCTTGCAGAGCGCCACTTACGTTCTCAAGCTTCCGTTGCTTTTTATTGGAATCTTTCCACTGATGGTGAAATCAGCAATTTCTAGGGTGAAGAGTTTGAGTGAAGTGGGCATGATTTGGGGTGGGGTAGATGAGGACCACTGTCCCCAGGGCTGCCCCTCTCAGCCATCTGGGCCCCCTTCCAGGGCCAGGCCTGCCAGGCTGGGGAGCTGGAGGGTTTAGCAGGCTGCTGCCTCTGCTGCCGCCAGCGCTTCAGGTCCTGCAGGAGCTGTCGACTCTGCCCCTGGCTCTAGTGACACCGCAAGTAAACAGCAGTTGTCAGAGTCGATTTAACGTTGATATTTTTATCACATATCAGGGCCTGGTGCCATGGCAGGGAATGACAGAAGCAGAATGCTAAATAATTTCTCTAAATAATGCGCACTCCCTGGGCTGCCTGGAGGGAGGGGGAGCGGAGGGAGAAGGGGCTTCTGGACTGGTTCTCAGAATGCGTGCGAGGGACATGTTTGGCTCCTATCTCTGGGGTTCTGCTCCTGACAGCCTTGTGGGGCTGGTTCCTAGGTGGAGGCAACCACAGGGCAGCTGCCAGAGACAGGTGGATGGCTGGAGAAGGGGTGAGGGGCTCAGACTCCATGAGTGCTTGTTCATTTGATGTGAAGGGAGGAGCAAAGGGAGGACAAGCAAGCCCAAGAAAAATCTGAGAGGCAGGAGAGGGACTAGGGAGGCAGAGATGGAGGGAGCCAGAGGGGAAAGAGGGGAGAGAAAGAGGGAATGAGTGAGAAAGATGGGAAGTGAGGACAGAGGTGACTGGGGAGGAGGATGTCCTGAGAGAGGAGAGGGAGGTGCCCTGGAAAGCAGTAAAGGGGGGGTGGTGAGGGGCGATGGGGGCAGGGATGAGAGGACAGCAGGCTGGGACCCCAGAAGGCCTCAGCAGCTGTGTCAGGCCTGGCCAGGGCCCCACAAGGTAAAATCCCCATTGTAGCAAAGCTCTACCACTCTCCTCCCCCTCTCCTCCCCCCAGCTTCCTTCTGTGCACATGGTTATTCCTTTGGGCTCAGGGGAGACAGGGAGGTCAAAGCCATGCTGCCTCAAAGCCTCCCAAATGGACGGAGCTACCCAGCTTAGCAGCTAGGTTGGGGGGGTGGTCCCACCTCTTTTCACCTTGTCCCATCCAAGAGGACCAGAAGCCAGGCAGATCCCCTGGGAAAGGGTCCTGTGTTAGACAGCTTTCTGTCACCATGACAAAGTACCCAAGACAACTTACAGGCTTAGTTCGACTCACCGTCTCAGAGCGTGGCTCTGTTGCTTTGGGTCTGTGGGGGCACAGGACATGGTGGAGGAGTACTGCTCACTTCACGGTGGCTGGGAACACTACAGAGAGAGAGAGAGAGAGAGAGAGAGAGGGAGAGAGAGAGAAAGGGGTTGAGGTCCCAATCCCTTAAAGGGCTCACCTCCGGTAACCTATCTTCCGCCAGGGCCCATCTCTGAGACGTTCTCCCTCCTCCTGACGGTAGTGCCACGGGGGTCAAGCTTCCATAGGCTGCATTCAAGAGCCAAACACAGCAGGTCCCGCTGGCTGCTGAGAACTCCAGGCCAGGCCAGGCCCGTCTCTGAGCACACTAGCGGCGAGGACTTGCAAGGGGATCATCTTTCACCAGAATGCTTTTTGTACACTGCGGAGCTACATGGGCATCTGGATAGGAGACCGTCCTCTTCATCTCTAGTTCTAGCACCTCACAAAGTTCCTGGAATACATTATGTGGTCAGTGCATGACTGCAGGATGAACAAAGGAGCGAAGGACCCATGTCAGGGAGGAGGAGATTGGGAGGCAGAGAGAGATTTTAAAGGACTCTGCCTAACGTCACCCAGGACTCACAGCCCTAGATTGGGGAAAGGTCTTCCAACTTCCCCATAACCATCCCTGGAGGCTGGAGGAGCCTGTGGTCCAGCCCCTTCCTTATGAACAGGGCAGGTGGAGCTGGAGCCCTGACCAGCCGTGGGGTGCAGCTGAGTCCTCCAGAGAGGTCAAGACTTCCGTCCTTTCCACTTTCTCCTTCTTCCCTCAACCATCCTCCCAATTTCCCTTCTCTTCCAACAGAATCCACTAGGGAAACACTGCAAGTGACGCTCATGGAAACCTCGTGGTCAGCTAAATCCCACTGTAGCCCTCGCTTGAGCATTCCAGACTGTCACACTGTGCCGCAGTAACAAGCAGCCCCCAGACCCCAGTGACTTAGCATGGCAAAGGGGTTATTTCTCATTTGTGTCGATGCTGGTTGCAATGGCTCTTCTTGGAAGCTCTTCTTCAAGTAGTGATGCAGTGATGCTTGGCCCTTCCACACTGGGACCTGCCATGCTAACATGTGGTCTGCAAAGAAAGGAGAAGAGCATATGGACCAGCACACGTGGGGGCTCCTGGCCAGGCCTAGGAAGTGGCACAGACCACTTCCACACATGTTGCACCAACCGGGACCCCGTCAGACAGCCCCTGCCAAGCTGCAGGGAAGCCTGGGAGATTTGGTGTTTTGTGTGCGCTCGGAGAGAGGCAGATGCCATGGGACCTGACACAGTGTGCTGGCTCTGTCACAGCACCCGAGATGTCATCTCGGGTATCGTCTTTCCCATCCAACCTACACTACTCTGTAGGACCTCTTGCCACTGGTTGTTACTCCCCTGCCTCCCCAACCATTCCTATGTCCTCTGGCAGCCCACCCCTCGGTACGTTGCTCCTCCTGCACCTTCCATATTTTCTTGGCAAGCTCCCTCCACCTCCTGGCTTTCGCTGGAAACCTGCTGTCTTTGGAGGACACTACTTTTCATAGCCATGTGCCTCAGGGCTGGGGGGTGGCCTTGGCATCCTCCTCACGTTCCAGAGCCAGGCCTGGACCCTGCATAAGGAGCTCCCCTAGTAGGCCGAGGTCATCTGGCTCTGGCTTTCTCTTTCTCTCCTCTCTCTGTGGTCACCCACTGGCCTCTTGGTCACTCTCCCTCCTTCATTGAACACATAGCATCTGTTGCAGTCTTCGTCCATATGTCAAGGTCCTGGGAACTTCAATGCCCACATCGAGGACTCATCCGAAATCCTGGCTAACCCGTCCCCTCATCTCTTCTCATATTTCTCATGCACACACGCATGCTTCATAAATATATATGTGCATACACGTTAAGTGTGTATATATACACACTTGTATTTCACCATATGTATTTATTCCATATTATATATGTGTATATACATGTGTATATATATGTACATATATATGCATATATATGCTAGTCTTCATCTTTGCTGTGCTTCAGGCGGCCACTCCCACAGTGACATTGGGGTCTTATTGTCCAGAATTGCTCCCCTTCCAAAATCTTACATTCAAAATTTTGTCTTCAATCACAACTTCCTACCAATCAAGTTCTCCTCATCCATCTCTTCCAATAAATGTCTTTCTTTCATGGGGCATCCCTTGATTTCCTTGTCTTTCTTATTCGTTTGTTCTCATCCAGTTTACATTCTCTGGTCCATTATTTGGCCACTGTAAGAGTTAGGGTTCTCCAAAGAAACTGAACTCGTGTGTGTGTGTGGGGGGGGGGATGTAATAAACATGGTCCTTAAATATATATCATAAAGAATTGGCTCATGTAATTATGAAGGCTGAGAAGTCCCCAGATCTGCCATCGGCATGCTGGAGATCCAGGAGAGCAGATGGTGTAAGTTCCAGTTTGAAAGCTGATAGACTCATTTGGAAAAAGAGTCAATATTTCAAGTTCAAGTCCAAGGCAAGAAAGAACCAAAACCCTTTGTAGGAGGAGTTTCCCTCTACTCGTGGGAGGGTTGGCCTTTCTGTTCAACTCAGGCCTTCAGTTGATATGATGGGCATCCCACATTAGAGAGAAAGCCCAGTCAACTTGGCACATACAATTAATCATCACAGCTGCCCTTTTCATCCTCAGGTGCTTTACTCCATCATGAACTGAAAAAACACTTAACTATGGAGCAACTCATGGTCTACTTTTGGTTTCCTTACTTCTCCCTTTCCTTAAACTTTTGATATTTTCAGAGTTCAGTTCTCTTCCTCCTTTGCATTTTTCTTGGAAAATTCTCTGGATGTTTGAGTCTGATCCCAAGGCTTCACTTATGATCTGTCAGCTGGTGACTCCGGCATCTCGCCACTCTCCAGACCACCTATGTGCTGCTGTTGGTTGCGTGACTCCAAAACCTATTCAATCACCCCTATCCCAACACACCTGCTCCTCCTCCTATATCCCTTCCCTTGGCAAATTCGTTCATTTGACATGTATTTGCTGAGTGCCTAATGGGTGCCAGGTAGTGGGCTAGGCTCTGGACACCCTCAACCTGTCTGAAGTCAGAGCTGAGTCCTATTTCACTTTTTATGAAGTTCTGCCCAAGCTATCTCTGCAGTCTCTCTTAAATGTCTCCTCTTCCTATTGCTTCCTGGATGTTGTGATTTGGATTCTTAGTGTCTGGCCGAAGTCCATGTGGTGAAGGTTTGTTCCCCAGTGTGGTATTTTTTGGATGGGATGGAATCTTCGACAGGTGGAGTCTAGTGGGAGAGATTTAGGTGACTGGGGATGTGCTCTTGAAGGAGATGGTGGGACCCCAGTTCCTTTCTCCTTTCTCCTTTACTTTCTAAGCATGAGGTAAATGACATTGCTCGGCCACACACTCCCGCCACGATGTGCCGCCACAGACTCGAAGCAATGGGACCAACTGATCATAGATCCAAACCTCTGAAACTTTGAGCCAAATTTTCAGGAATTTGTTACAAATCATGAAAAGGTGACTAATGAACTGGATTACTACCTTAATTCCCAAATTTTTCTCTCTAGTCCTAGTTTTGCCTCTGATCCATTATTTCTATTAAAATCAGATTGTTCTCACTCTCTACTGCTTCAGAACCTTTAGTAGGTCCCCATTGCTCCTCAGATGCCTTGATATTTGCCTGCTTTTGTGACCTGACCCCGACTTGTTTCTTCAGACCTCATCTCTCATGGTTTGTCTCATCCTTTCTATGCTACATCCAGCACGAAATATCTGCAGCCCCAGGCATGCTATAGTGTCTATCTGCAGCCCCAGGCATGCTATAGTGTCACTCTGCCTGGAGTCCCCTACCTTTCCCATTTTGCCTGGAAAAACTTTCATATCTTAGGTAACATCTTAGAGATCTCTTTTCTCCTGAAGCCCCTTGTCTTCCAAGACCAGGGCAGGTGTTCCAAGTGAGCATCCTATCTTGCTTTGTCCTGGAAACACTGCAATATAATTTAATGACTGTTTTACCCTGGATGGTTGCCCACAACCATCATGAAACTTTTTCTAGGAAGAGACCCTGTGCTATCCAGCATCTGCATTCCTAGCACTTCACACAGTGCCTGGCACGGAGCAGGTGTTCAATATACATCTGTTAAGTAAAAGGGTGAGTTCTGCAATGAGAAAGGGAATGCACTAAATGACCAGCGCCCAGCAAGGACAAGAGTAGACAAGGGCATCTGTGGATGAAGAGGTGCTCCGGGGTATAGCATGAGATGAAGCCATCACCACAAATACTGGAACTTGTGTAGCAACGTGAATGGTGGCGTGAGCTCTGAGTGATACTGAACCCTGCGTCAGAGAATTTGGGTTCAAGTTACGTTTCTGCCATCCCTTAGCTATTAATGACTCATGGAAGTTCCTTTAACCTTCTCAAGCCCTTGCTTTTTCATTTGTTAAATGGGGACATGAATGCCAACCTCATAATATTGTCAGAATGAAATGAGGGAAGAGTTGTGGGAAGGGCTGTGCAAGTTGATGACAGTCTCTTCAGCATCTGCTAGGGACTTGGGTGAATGGTGGCCTTAGGTAACCTTGGCTACATAGAAGGCAGTAGACCCCAGGGGAGCTACTCCCTGGGGCCTGGGAATGGAGTCTCAGCAGACAGAGAGCACCAGCGGCTCCAAAGCTCCTGGAAGGACCAGAGTAGGGAGAAGGTAATCTGGACTCGACTCCTGCCTGGGAATGGACCCAAGGGTTGGTCCCTAGGAGGAGGCCATGGCCTGAGTGGCTCCTGGAAGACAGGACAGCCAGATCTCATCTTTCAGAACCCTGCAGACTCTCATGCCTCTTCCTGGAGCTGCACCTGTCCTTCCCCAGTCCTGTGCCCAGGGCCCCAAGGAGCCCACCTATGAGCCCAAAGAGGTACCTGGGTATGGACTGAAGAAGTGAGGAGACTTGGCTTTCTGTCCCAGCTCCACCACCTGCCCGTTTTGTGCCTGGACAGTTGCTTCTGGGCCTTTTCTGCATTTCAAAAATGGGGTTGCAGGCCCACCACACAGGCTGTTGCGTGGGCCAGTGGGATGAAGGAGCTGAGACCACTCTGCAGATCACAAATGCCGTGTAAAAAGTAGGAAGGATCAGAGACAGGCTTTGTGAAGGCCTCAGCGGAATCACGCATTGGCCAAAAGACGAGTCCTGCTCAGACCTCTTTCATCCTCGCTCTGAACAGGGATGTGTGGGGTTTCGCGAGGATGCATTTAAAAAAGCGAATTTCCCCTTGTGTGTCCTCAGGTATGTGGATTTCCTGGGATGTGCCTGTGGAGGACTAGGAGCTGCTGCCCAGTTGCAAAAGGGAGGCAAGGAAGGGGGGAGGCCAGAGACGCGTGATCAGAAGAGCCCAGGAGGGTGGAGGAGGGGACCCTGTGGAGCTGACCAGGCCGATGCCAGGACTCAGCAGAGCCAGACTTTTCAACTGGTTGCTTGAGTGTTTAAAGCAGTTTACTTGTGGTGCCAACTGTTCTTGGATGATTTTTCCTAAATGTTTTATGTTTGTACTTGTGCCCAGAGGCAGTTTTATGTGGTGGGGGCTCTTCTGTCAACCTGTCACCATGAATGATTAGAAGAAGGAAAGAGAAGAGGGAGGAGCCCATGTCCTCCCAGGGGTTGTGGGAGGTCCATGTACACTGCGGGTCCATGAGAGCTTACAAGCTCCTTGAAAGCAGCTGGCTGGGGGTGCCTAAGAAGCAGGGGCTGGCATCCTTGCCCTTAGGGTGCTTCAAATTGAATGAGCCCCTAGCATTGGCAACACACACACACACACATTCATGTACATGCACACACATATCATGTGTGTGGCTTGGGTATCAGCTGAACTCACCAGTGTAGTGATTCCCTAGAGGGAATGATTTAGGACCTTCTGAAAGAATTCTTCATCACAAGTCCTCTCCTCCATCCTGTTCCTGTGAGAAGCAACCGTGACTTCCTTCGACTTCTAGTGGCCAGGGCAGGTCCTGAGAGAGCAAACCACCTAACACGGGAGTGGGCAGTTTGCCAGCCGGGCTCCTCTCTCTTTGGTTTCTGATTTGACTGCTTAGGTACCAAATGGTGGTTGCTCCAAGTTCAGAGGGGAGCCCTGTGTAGATTCTGGACAAATGAGAGGAGTGCCATCAAAGGCCAGGACATGAGCTCTGGGACGCACGGGATTGGGTCTGGTTTGTCTAGTGCCCAGCACTCTGTCTGGCAAACTGTCAGCAGGGAGTGGATATTTGTTGGATGGATGGATGAAGATCTTTCAGGGCTCCAGGGTCAAGCTGCTACTTTGTGCATGGGCTCTTCTAAAATACAAATGTGTGGGCAAGAAGCAGTGTGGGAGTGGCCCCAAGTCATGGAAAGCAGTCAGTCTCGAGTCAGGCAGGGGCTGGTCAGTTTCAAAGGGCGCCACTTCAGTTTCTTCACCCAGGAAATGCAGTGAGGACATCCACCGTGCAGGGTCGTGTGGTATGGATTAGATGGGTAAGAATGCACAGGTTGGGAGCCAGAGCAGGGATGCCAGAAGCCCAAGCGGAAATGGACTGAAAGGAAGGAAACTTCACTTTAGTAAACTCTTGCTGCAAGCGAACTGGGCAGGGAACCCCCGAGGTGGGAGTTTCATATCCCCACTGGCTTTGGAGCTACATCTGGTGCTGAGCTGTCAGTCCTGCAGGAGTGGGGTAGGGCAGAGTGAAAAGCATCTTAACTATTTACGCCTTCCTAGTATCAGTCAATTCCACCGTACCGTGTAGCTCTCCCTTTGCACCAAAGAGATAGAAGTTTTGATGAAGAGAAGGGAGGGCTATTTAAGGGTCTGGGGGTGATGCCCAAGAAGGCCTAAGCAGGGCAGCATGACCCTGGGAAAGAGGAGCCAGGGCAGATCTCTCAGGATCTGTTTTACCCTAGACAAGCTTGCTTGGGAACTAGGAAATCAAAACTTATGAACTCTCCACCAAGTGCTTCATAAACTTTTATTATTTCATCTAATTTTCAACAAAGCTCAGAGAGATCGTCATATGAGATATTATTTTCCTGCTTCGAAGATGGTAAAGTTGTGGACCAGAGCATGGAAGGGAGTGTGTATGCAGTCCCTGGAGGCTGTGTTTTATTGGCTGATGGAACTGTTAAAGCAAAAAGAACCAAATGGCCATTTGGGAGCTTTGGCCACTGAGAGGTCACTTATTCCAAGATGGATTACAAAAATTGTAAACAGTAGGGATGGGGACAGTGGAGACAGGCTCACCTCTAATTCTGCCAGTCACAACTGGGCAGCAACAGATCGTGGTAGGGCAAAGGCGAGGTCCCAGGAGAAGCTGAGGGGGGCTAGAGCCACAGGCTGTGAGTGCTGTCACCAGGTCCAACTGTGCCCATGCCCAGGATTGCTTTGTGACCATGACACCTGCCAGCATAGAGGCAGGAAGTTGTTCCCACTCTGGGATCCAAAGGCTGGGCTAAAGTGTGCATTGGGCTAGTTGCTGGCTGTGTGGCTGTAGGCTCATATTTCTGCGTGCTCATTGGCAATGTAGTGGACTCTCCTTGTGTTGGGAAGTGAAGCAGCTCAGGTGGAAAGGGTAAGACAAGGAAGGGCCTCCTCTAACCCAAAGATGTTTGGATGTCAGCTTGTAAATACACACCCCACAGTGTGCGGTGTGTCAGACAGGTGCAAGAACCAGTGTTTGTGGAACTGATACAATATCCTGACAGGATCAGCTACACAATTTGTGAGATCCTTCAGTACAAAATGAAAATGCAGGACCCCTTTTTAAAAAATCATGAAGAAATTTTAGCTGGGTGCAGTGGCACATGACCGTAATCCCAGCAGCTCAGGAGGCTGAGACAGGAGGATCACAAGTTTGAGGTCAGCCTCAGCAATTTAGTGAGGCCCGAAACAATTTAGTGAGACCCTGTCTCAAAATAAAATGTAAAAATAAAGGGGCTGGAGATGGGGTCTTGCATGACTGCACAGGTCACATACCTATGAAGCCAGCACTGATCTTGGGACAGAGAGCTGCTGGAGTTGAGGAGGAATCCCTCCCTCAGTCCTTGGATTTTCCTGTTTAGGGCAGGGAGAGGCTCTAGTCTCTATCCTTGCAGACTAGTCCCCTGAAGGGACCTGGGGCCTGGGCTGGGGACAGAGGAGAGTGGGTGATGAAGGGTTAGGGGCCACATCTCAATGAGCAGACGCAGAGGGATGCCTCCCCACCTCCCGCCCAGCGCTGTTCCCACCTCCCTCAAAGCCAGCACAAGGTAATAGTTTTCGACACATTTCATTGAAATATAATAAAATATTTGCATGGTGTTATTAGATAAATAAGGGTTGACTTGAAGCAGTGCTTATTGGGAAATGTGATATGAAAATTCATTTAATATGAAAGAACGTGGAAGCTTAAGTTTATGGTAATGGATTGATTGCAGATAGTATCTAATAACTCCATACAAATATATTTCAATCACAATATCTGTCGGGTTGGTCCCCAGCTCCAGAGGCATAAGGGGGTGATTGTATGCCCGACCTCTCTTCCGGGCCAGATTAGAATTAATTAATTGCTAATATTGTGACATTACTTTTGTAATTAAGAAGCTCCACAATTTCCAGTGGCGGTGAGAATGAGAAGTATTTATTATTGTCTCAGATGAGGCGGGGAAGGAAGGGAAGCGGAAAGAAGTGGCAGAGAGCGGAATCCAGAGAGGGAGAAGGTATTGTTCCACTGTCTTGAGGTTTTTGTTGTGCCCCTGAGTGTGGAGCCCCAGATAAGAGGCAGGGCCTCGGGGGCTGGGCCCAGGGCAGAGCTTCTAGCACCTGCACACAAGGTCAAGGGCAACTTCTATCTGACCTGCTGATCCCAGGAGGCTGGCCCAGGAGTCCTCTGAGTGAGGGGTCGGGAAGGAAGTGGCCATGACCCAGGCAGGGAAGGCAGAGACCAAAGGTGGGTCACGGTTGGTGAGTCAGTGACACCCCCCCTTCCTCTCTTGATAAACTGTGAAATCCATTTGTCCTTGGCCAGGATGAACTCAGCGAGGCGATTGCTGTCACTTCTGGGCGTCTGCAGAGGGGGCAGGAGGAGGGGGAGGAGAGGCGCCTGTCTAAGGCCCATATGCTGGCCTGTCTCCCAGTATGCGACCCTGGGAGTTTGCTTGTCTTTCTGCCTTTTCCCTTCCTGGGGAGAAAATGGAAATAATTTCCTTTGAAACGTGACATTTCCTAATCCGGCGCCCGGCCTGGCTGACAGCAGGATTAGTGTGCTCAGGCTGCCAAGCCTGGCTGGCCATATGCAGGCGCCTCCCGTGGGGCTGTGGTGGCCAGCTCCAGCCCCCTCCCCTGGCTCTTCTTCACCCCCAGTCTGGTCTCAGCTGCCCCCTCCATCTGCGCATCGGGGACTGGGGGGCTGGAAGCTGGCTCCAGGGAGCTCTTTCCTGACCAGGGGCGGGGGTGGGTTCTTTCACCCATCAGCATCTGTTGGTGTTAGTGGAAAGGGAGTGGAGGAAGCCACGTACCCAGAGCTTGGTTCAGATCCTGGCTCCGCAGTGACCTATCGTGAGACCTGGGGCTGCTCATGCCACTCCCGGGGTTTCGTTTTCTTATCTTCCAAACAAGAGCATTCCATTAGGTTGCCCCCACCGTTTTGGCTGCTCGCAGTCTCTGATTCTAGTCTTGCTCAAAACACTATCGTTAAGGGCCAACGCAAGGAGCAAAAACTCTTGCTACTTGGTTTTTACTGAGTGGAGAACTCCTGTGCCTCTGTGTCCCCTTCTCTGTTTCTGTCCCTAAGGGGTTCAGGACGGGTGCTTTGTGCCTGGGGCCTGTCCATGTGCCTGGCAGTAACTTAAACCCTATCACCTGGTGCCAGCCTCTTAGAGCACACATTGACAGAGCCTCACAACAGGGGTGACAGGCAGGGGCTCTCTTCCTCCTTGTTGCACCTAAAGAAACCAGAGAGCCTTAGTCACTTGCTCCAGTGATTACCTCAAGCAAATTTGAACTCAAAACAGCCCAACTCCAAATCTCCTGCCCATTCAGGCTGCCTGCCTGCTGACCCACAGGCCTCCTTCCCCACTGCACCTACACCCTCTGCCAAGCCTGTGAATGCTGGAAGCTAGGCTACCAGCCCCAGCCTCCCCAGGCAGGGTGCGATTTTTATTTATTAATTTATTATTAATTAATTAATTAATTAATTTTAGAGAGGGACAGAGAGAGAGACAGAGAAAGAGAGAAACAACTTTATTTAGTTTTTCACATGGCCTTAGTTGCTCCAACATTCAGTTGTGTACGTGGTGCTGGGGTTTGAACCCAGGTCCTTGTGCTTGCCAGGCAAGCGCTGGAACCGCTGAGCAACCATTCCAGTCCTATTTATTTATTCTTGAGGTAGGAGTAGGTGCTTCCTGTAGGAGGTGGTCTCATGAGCCTCTCAGCTCCACAGGCTAGCTTAGGAATGGAGATGTCCGAGTCTGGGACCTTTGGAGGAGTCCCAGACACAGAACACCTGGTCCCCAGGCTGTGTCCACAGATCAAGATGAGACCTGAAAATTCAGATCAGACGATTGCTTAGAGCGAACCGGCCCTGGAAGGGGATGTATGTAGTTTTGCTAGGTGGCATTTCCTGAGCATGTTGCGGGAGGTTCCTTCTACCAAGGAAGGAAGTGAAGGGTCCCAGGTTTTGAGTGGTGAATAAACACTGATGTGTGGCTGGGGGAGAACCTGGGTGGCCCTGGAGTTCTTTCCGTCCTCTGGCTTCAGTTTCTGCCTGGGTCAGTCAGAGACTTGGCTTGGCTTGAGATTCAATGTCTCCTCCTCCTCCCCACTGCTCTCTCTCCACTCTGCCAGTGTTGTAACGGGTTTTGAAAGTGGAAGAGTGGGTGTTTGGGGGGCTGGGAGGAAGGAGGGAAGTCGAAGGGTAATTGTTGTTGGACAGGCAGGAGGAAAGACATGCACATGGTCAAACTCAGCTCAGCCCTCCCTTCCCCAGCCCGCGACTGGGGAGGATAGCACTTCTTGCGTAGGACCCAGGGATGGAGGGAAGGCAGCCTGGTCATAGATCACCCTTCTCGACTGTGTTTGTTGGAGATTACAATAGCAATGCTGAAAACAAAATCCAAACCGGTGAGCTGGGAGAGCCAGGCCCACCTAATGTGTGGGGTGTGATCCACTGGGAACACCCATCTCTACTCCTGAGGTGGACTTCTCTAAAGTCTGGGGAGCCTTGTCCCACTGCACCATTCTGTCTCTTTCTGATCTGTCTCGCTTTGTCTTCCGGCTTGTCCTTTCTTCACTGTGCTAAGCTTCTTTCTTGGAGTCTTTGCCCCTCCTCTTTTCCTCTCTCGTTTTCTCCCTCCCCTATCGATCTCCCGACCTCTGCATTAGCATTCACAACCTCCGGCACCAGCCACTTAGGCCAGAAAGACAGTTCCTTGGAAATACAATTGAAATATTTTTATAAATGACCAGCGGAGTTTGAGTGACATGCCCTTCTTAGGCTAAATAAAATTAAAGTTAAACCTTCTAAAAAATACATGAGCCAAACATCCTCTGCACATTTCATTATGCAAATGCAGCTGTCGGGGCTGCACAAATTAGCCCTCCTTTTGAACTTCGCTGCTGCTTCTTTCCTTCCCTTTACATTCCTCTTTTTTCCGTCCTCTGGGCTGTGGGAGAAAAGGCTTTGTGATTTTAGACTGACAGCTGGAGTCCGGGGGAGAGGCGGGAGGCTGGAGGGTGGAGGGACCAGGAACTCCTGATTTCCTCTGTCTCAGTTCTTCCTCTCTTCGAGGAGGAGAAGGGGATGCTTTGAGCACCAGAGAACGCAGCCTCACCCTTTCTCCTTCCAAACTGCTTTGCAGGGTCTGGTCGGGAGAGGTCAGTCTGGGGCTGGGAATGCGGCTCCCAGGAGTAGGGGGTCTTTGATCCCTCAGGCTCTGAGGGACAGACAAGGCTGACCAACGACAATCCCCTGCTTCTCAGGGCCAGGGCTCATTCTCCTGAGCTTCAGGCATGTCTTTTCTGTTTGCCTGAATCCCAGATGGCAGCTGGAAAACTTGAGCAAGTTTTCACATGCAGTGTTTCCTCTGTGTCCAGCCCAAGGTCTGGGAAAGTTTGGGTTTTAGCAGTGAGTGGTCGCTGCCCATGGGTGGAGGTGGCAGGTCACCTAGGGAGGAGTGTGGTCCCTCTAACTATCCCTGCACACGTACTGTCCTAGGGTGAAGTGCCACCGTTAAAATAACTTACTTGTCCATTGGTCCCCTCAAGGGAAAGGGAACAAAATAAGTTACACAAATGTATGAATTTCTTCCTAGAATCTCAGCATTTGAATGTGTCTTGGAGGGTTTCCGAGGTTGTTCTACAGGGGTAGGGACAGAGATCAAAATGAAGGAAGTGATGGCTCCAGGGCCCCTGGCCTGATTAGAACTGGGTCCCAGTTCAATGCCATCTTAATTGGTTCAGGCAGCTATAACAGAACACCATAGACTTATAAACAACGGAAATTTATTTCTCACCATTCTGGAAGTCCAAGAGCCAAAAAATAGATGTAAGTATGGATGTATGTTTGTGTATATTGTCTGTTTCTTACTTTTTTACTTAACTCTGTTTTTAATATTAATTCGTATTGCTGAATATATCTATTTCACTATTGCTGGCTGCTACCCAATACTTCCCCCTAAGCACCCCCCAAATATTATCTTTCTTTTACTTTTTTTTTTTTTTAGAGAGAGAGAGGGAGAAAGGGAGGGAGGGGGGAGAGAGAGAGAGAGAGAATCAAGTTTATTTAGTTTTTCATGTGGCTTTCATTGCTCTGACACTTCTTTGTGTACGTGGTGCTGGGATTTGAACCTGCATCCTCATGCATGCCAGGCAAGTGCCATAAACACTGAGCCACCGCTCCAGCCCCCCAAATATTACTTTTGATTCCCCTACTGACAGACACCCCTCAAACTCCTTGCTGTGATGAACGCTTTCCAACATGCACTCTGGTGGGTGTCATGGAAGTTCATCTGAGGCGTGTGTCCAGGCAGGGTTGGAGCCACCAGTGGCCCTGGAGTGGATGCCCCCTGTGCCCATGGGCTTCTCTCTCCCCACAACTGTTCCAACTCTTGGTGTCATATGGCTTTCTAATGGTTGCCATTAGCGACAGATGGGCTCCTTTCTCTGATTGCTGCCAGA
>PVKS010033650.1:0-21535 GCA_004027875.1 Aplodontia rufa | reverse complement strand
TTAAGGCCAGCACAACATCAAAGAGGCCAGGTTCCCAGAGTCCCAGTTCCAAGAGACTTCAGGGGCCTGGTTGCAAGATGACCTCAATCCTGCCAGCAGCTGCTCAGACCCAGGGCTTGGCCATGGGCTACTCCTGGCTCCGCTCCCCACTACCTGTTTCCTATTGGGGTGCCTGATGCAATTATTCAGGCCCCAGATCACATCCTGCTGTGGAGCTGGCTTTGAAGATTGGTAAACACTCACTTCAAAAACAAAGAGCGACCATTAAACCAAACTCAAAGACTTCCTTAATGGCTGCAAGCTCAGCTGCGAGAGAGCAGGCCTCAGAGGTGACATCGAAGCCTCCCTGGCAACTAATCACACAGCATTTCCAGCCTCCTCCTCAGTCAGTATACAGAGCTGTTGCCAGGTGACCCCCGATGGGAGGGGATTCCTTCAGCAAAACAAACATCCCCTATGGGTGCCACGCTGTACCCCGCCACCCCCTACGTACTTCTCTCTGCTAAGTTAGCAGCACCCACGGGTAGGTCAACTGCCCAACAATTTCAGGTCAACAACTGGGTCATGTTCCTTTTTAAATAGAAGGAGACCCCTGGAAACTTCTCGAAGCAGCTCAGAAGCAAGCCTAGATTTTTACATGCTGTGTCTGGCCCATCCTGAGTCAGGCGGGGTAGAACAAGATCATCAAAGAAATGCATGACCTAGCAAGGCCCAGCACAGTGGACAGGAGCACAGCCCCTGAAAGGTCACACCACCTGTCAATTCCCAGTTCTGCCACTCACTGGCTAAACAACATGGGCACATGAAGCCATTAACCTCCGCACCTCAGTTTCCCCATCAGTACAATGGGTACTATAATAGCTACAAATTCCAACAGGCCACGACATTTGTTGATTATGGGCACCGTATTCTCTCAAGTTATGTATACGCTGGAAACCAGAAAGCTCTACATCCTTGTCTCTATGCATTTTCCATCTCAAGACAGATTTCTCGTATTCTCTGAAACATCTGACTGCTGCTAATTGGCAAGGTACTCTGCTAGGAATCACAGACTGCATATCCTTTGTTCAAAATGCTTGGGACCAGAAGTGTTTCAAATTTCAGAGGATTTTGGAGTATTTGCTTTGACTTTATCAGTTGCACATCTCTGATCTGAAAATCCAAAATCCAAAATGCTACAAAATCTGGAACTTTTGAATGTCACATCAGGGCTCAAAGGGTTTTAGATTTCAGATTCTGGATTTTCAAAATAGAGATACTCAATTCACAGTAGGTTGGGAAGACACAGAGCCTTTAACTGGCTCCCATTTCATCCTAAGCCCACCCAACACACATCCTCATTTAACCTGCAAGGACTTCAAGAGGGAAGTATTACCTCCTTTCCGCATTCTACAGATAAGAAAACCAAGGATCAGGCAAGTGGAGTGACTTGCCCAGAGTGATGGAGCCAGGAAGTGGCAGGGCCAGGTTTCAAAGCCTAGCCATGGCCACTTTTCAAGGAACAATACAATAAACTAGGTATTTTATTATCCAGCTTAGAAGACAGAGGGGTCAGAGAATGAGGGGACTTTCTGACAGCACCCGGAAGGATGAGAAGGGCTTCAACAGGCAGCCGATGTCCTGCAGAGCCAGCGCAGGACAGGGAGGAGCAAGGATGCGCTCAAGGAAGCCGGGGTCCAAGTTGGGGAGCACTGAACATGCAGTGGCCACTCAGCAGGGACCAAGTCACAGGGGCCCTGGTCATCGGGCAAAGGGTAACAGTCAGGTCTTGGAAGGGGCAGAGGTTCAGCTGCTGCTGCAGGACAGGCTAGAGGTGAGAGAGGGCCACTTTTCCTGGACACCCCAGAAAAACAGCAGAGACACAAGGATGGGCTCACAAAGCAACTCCTCCCCCCAACGACCTCAACATCTCTAAAAGACTTGCCCCCCAAAGGTAAAATAAACGCCCTGAAGACCCCGGCCAGACCCTCCCCCAGGCTCTGCCCTCTCCTTGACAGTGAGATCTGCAAATAAAGAAATTAAAGGCAAACAGGCCCTCCTGGGCCAGAGGAGGCTCAAAATGAACTCAGTGATTTATTTAGCAAGAAAAAAAACCCCAAAAAACCTCAATTCTTCACTTCCAGAAGCTTCACCAGAGGCTCTAAATTCAGCTCTGGAAAGGGTGGGGTGGCATTTGCCCTCAGAAGTGGTTCGGATAATTGCCACACTGATTTTAAGACTTCAGAATTCTCAATTCCCAAATCCACCAGACACAGCGGTAAGAGCCCCAGACATCCGAGCACAGGGCACCAGGAAGCCTCCGCGAGGAACAGCTCATCTCCGAATCCTCAAGGTAGCTCCGTAAGGTGGGTGCTTCTGCGGACCCATTTCACAGAGAAGCAAAGCGAGGCTCAGGGGACGGAGCAGCTTGTTCACAGGCTTTGAAATCAGATCCCTTTGATTCCAAGATCAGCAATAGCTCCAGAATGTCTACAGGAGGGACTGTAGGGGCAGCGCTGTGGCTAGCAGGAGGCACAAAGGGACCAGGAAGCACTGCCCAGCAGCACAATGCTGTTCAGTTGTTGATCATTGTTGTTCAGTACAGTAGCCACTGGCCACATGTAGCTACTGAAATTTAAATTAAACTTAAATAAAATTAGACATTTAGTTCCTGGTCTCTCTAGCTTCATGTACTCCATTGTCACACGTGGCCAGTGGCTAACGGATTGGACAATTTCCATCTCGCAGAAAAGCATACTGGGCAGGAGTCTTGGAGATCAATAAAAACAGTGCAAAGTGTTCAAAAGATGTTTTTTGGTTGTTTTTTATTGCAAAATATATGTTTTGATCATCTTTAAGCTTAAGCGTTAAGTATGTTCCCATGGTTGTGCAGCGTCAAAAGATGCTTTTATTCAGACTTGGGTGAGATTTTAAAAAAACACTCTGAGGAGGCTGAGGGGGCTGAAATTGCGTAAGCTTAGTAAGCTCTGAGGTTCTCAACCTGGCTACAGGCTGGAATTACCTGGGGTGCTTTCAAAATCCTAATGCCAGGATGTTCCTCACAGCCTCTGGGGACTGGGCCCGGGTCTTCAACCTCCCAGGGAACTCAGTGCGGCTTCCCCTGTAACCAAAGGGGTACACCTGCCAGAACCTCCTCTGGCCCAGGAGAACCCTGACGCGTGGCAGGGAAGAGCCCCAGACAATACCTGCCGCCCACCTAGAGCTCTCCAGAGCTGCTGGCGCTGAGCAGGCCAGTACTTTCACTGCTGCCCAATTCTCTGAGAAAGAAAGCAAACAAAAAGACACACAATTCAAAAGGCACTCAACTGATTTTTTTTTCACCCACTTAAACTAGACAGGAAAAGAAAAAAACACTTAGAAACCAGGACCAAGGCTGCCCATGCCAAGAATCAGGAGGACTTCTGGCAAGCCCGCCACTCTCTTCAAACAGACTTGCAAGGCGCCACCGACTTAGCCCAAACTGGAGGGCTACCGGGACGTTATTAAATACAGAAAGTTCTTTTACAAGAGAGTTTCAGGGCCGGACACAAAGTGAGTTCAAGGTAAGAAGTTTTCTTTGAGGAGTCATGTGAACTTTGGGTGAACTTGGCTAATTCACATGATTACGGCAGTGAGGGGTGCCAACCTCACGATGGATGGTCTCCTGGGCCTATGAATCTAGGGCCAGTCACTGAGAAGTCCCCACAGGCTTTGCGTGTGGACAAGGACAGAGGCCGAGGCTGAGGGCTGGACCTGGCTACAAGGCTTCTCCACCCTCTGCCCACCCTGGGCAGCAGGAGGAAAGGGCATGCAAGTCATCTGGGGAGGAGCCTGCTAAGTGGGAGAAGAAAGGAAGCCACCATTGTGATTTATCATAAATCAATCGGTTTCCATAATGGTGCTGGCCAGGTGAGAGCTGCCCACCCCACAACAGCCTCACAGTTCAAGCTCAAGTCTCCAGGCCAGCTCTGGAGAGAAGCAGAGAGAAGATCCTGATGCCTCTTTTGAGCCTCCTGCAGGACTCAAGTGAAATGCCACTATCTAGAAATAAATCCACCTTCCACTAATGAGCTCCAGCTTTGCGGTCAAAGAGACCAAGGTCTGAAATCCAGGCCCACCTCACCATGACCTTAAGCAGGTTACTGAAACTCTCCAGGGCTCAGTTTTCTCATCTGTAAAGTGGGTGGATACCCCCCCAAAAAAAACAAGAAATCGTGCACACAAGCACTCAGCACAATGTAGGTCCTCACCAAATCCCTTCTGGCCCAATGTTCACTTATGCAAAGAACAGTGAGTACCTACTATGTGCCAATGGCACACCAGAGCGTCTCATACAAGCATGGCCCTCATACTTGCACAGTAGGTAAAAACACAGCCACTTCCCCTTTGAGCCTCCCAGGGGCTTACAGGTGGGGAACACTGGGAATCCGAGGGCTGCTCTGGAATGAATTCTGCACTGGGATTGGCTTTTTTTATTTTCCTGGTTGTTTTTGTTTTGTTTCGTTTGTTTTTGTGGCATCCTCAGATGAAACCTTCTGCAGTCTGCATCTAATTCAAGGGAGAACTTCTGCAATCAAATACAACGGGCTTCCTTGATGCTCAGCCAATTAATTTACTCTGTTTGTCTCTCCTGTTTGCTCCTTAATAAGGCCATATCAGCAATGCAATCTGCAATCTGAGTTAAAGTGCTTAAGGCTTCAGTCAGTTCCGTTTAAGGAGCCCCAAATACATCTTGTCTGATGTCCTAAATGGCTAAATCTGTCCTCTAGCTTGTTTGGTTTGAGGTGAGATTTTTGTTTTTGTTTTTGCAGCAGTGTGGGTTTGGGGGTAGTGTCCTGAAGACCGGTCTGAGAAGCCATGGGGAACTCAAAATGACCTCATCGTTCCACACCCAATGTGAACATCTAAATGGTCTCCCTATGGGAAGGAACCTCTGCAGCTCTCACCTGTCCTTGTGAAGATGGAAAAAACCTGGATACAAATGATAGATGAAGCATCTAATGGATCGATAGTTCCAACCTTTTTACCCTCCAAGCATTTTAACAACCTCAAAAGAGCTAAACAAACTGACAGGTATCATTTTATCTTTTTCCTTTTCCCTATAGCCAAGGCACAAAAGAGGAGGTCAAAGGGCAAGGGATCAGCAGCTGAGAAGATGCAAGGCCATGCTGACATTAAACATTGTTCACACTTTATTTTTCTTTCACTGTCCCCCCCTTTTTTTTATTAGTCCCACATAGTCGTGCATATTGGAGGGAACTCTTGTTGCATATTCATGCATACATGGATATTGACAGAGTGAGATAGTAAGTTAAGGCCGATCCTAGCCCAGGATCTACCCCCTTCCTCCATTTCCCCAGCTCACGACTCCTCTTTAATCCCACCATACTATAGTTTGAAAAGAACATATACATGTATAATAAATTGTTGACATTTCTGAGTTTCTCTGCCTGCCTGTGTGTTCACACTTTAGAAACCCAAATTATGCCATATTTTTACTTGTGGAAATCACAGCAGAGTTTGATGCCTACAACATAATTGATCCTCAATACTGCAGAATGCATAGCAGCTACTCTAGAAAGAACAGGTAACTGCTGAACCCGGCCAGAGCCAAACTCAGCCCACCTTCCAGCAAGCTGTGACCTAGGAACGACCTCCTCTCTCCATCTGGGGCAGTTAGGAACTGCGGAATTTCAAAGCATAAAGATTTGTGGCATCAAGTCACAAGCTCTGAACAATTTGATTAAATGGGGATAACGGGTTTTCCCGCAGAAACATTCAAACCAAGGCCAAAAATGACAGTTTTTCCAAACCAGGACAAGATTTACACCTTAAAAAAAAAAGAAAAAAAAACTGATCTACAAAAGAAGTCCGAATCTCTGAATAAGCACCCACTCTGCGCCGGGCCCCTCCTGCCGATTTTAGGACATCTTTACTTTTTAGCTTTTTCTCCCTTGGGCCCAAAATGAGGAAGCTGTAAACCCTGGCCAAACACAACCATTTGCTAAAAGAAAAGCCAACAGGGGGCCCATCTGTCCTTTACAAAGGCGCTGCTTGTCCTGCCTTTGTGTGGCTGTCACCGTTGACACAGAGTGGCCCACCTCCCTCAAAGTACCTGGCAACTAGCTGAGGCCCTGACTTGGCTTTCAGTGTCTTCCCAGAGAACCTTTTTTCCTGAAGCATCACAGGGAAGTCCTTCAGAGACAGATGCCCTCCCTGGGCTGGACAGCAGCCCTTCCTCCAGGCCACTACCAGCTGGACTGATATTCTCCATTTATAGGCCTCAGGACAAGGAGCGCTCCTCGAACAGGACCTTCCACATGGACTTCCACATAGTAGGCCCTCAAAAAATACCAAGGAAGTAAACCCCTCTTCTGGCAGGAACCCAAATCAACTGAGAAAAAAAAAGCCCTGCAATCATCCAAAGCTGGACCCACTCCCCACATTCTTGATCTCACGATAAGGGAAGGAAAACACCATGAGACAAAGATTTCCATGGAATTCAAGAAGTCCCTTTAGCAGTTCTAATTTTAGGCAGAACTTAGGACAGAAGATACTGGTCACAAACAGCGGTGGGAGGCAGCAGGGAGGAACTGAACAAGGCCCCTATTCTACTGAGCACAGGTGCTGGTAACAGGACACCCCTGTCTAAAGGGACACGTGGTATGGAGCCTTCAGGTGTGGTTGGGTGTTTTTCACCCCAGCCATATGATAGAAGCCCAAACATACTGTCCTCACCCAGGGCAAGACTGTGTCTGCAGCAGGCCCGACTCAACTCCTGATGGGCTAAGGCTTGAGGAACAGAGGCAAGAAAAAATGTAGTTTCAGCATCCAACTTTTTTTGTTTTTTACCAAGTTGGTTATTAAAAGAAGATAGACATCCCCAGCAGGAGATGCCCCCAAGTTTGGCCAGCAAAGTCTCCTGGTCTTAAAAACTCCCTAGCCATCACCAAATTCTGGTTCAATTACATAAAAGCAACAATACACATCTGTTTGCCATATTTAGCTCATCCCTCCCTGAACCTGGACACTCAGAAGGTTCCAGGACCTCCTTAAGGCAGTCTGGTCACTTCCACTGTTCCCCCAAACCAACAAGGGGACTTCCCTCCAGCCACTGAATACCTGTCTCTCCTTTCCGGTGAAACAAACTCACAGCAGAGGACTTGATGGGTGATTTGTGTAGATGGGAGGAAAGGCAGCCAGTAAGTGATTTTTCACACCAGGATTCATTAGTGACCACCATCACAGCAGGGTGGGAGGCTCGGGAGAGAGCCCCAGGTTTCCTCTGTCCAAGGAATCAATAAGTTATTTAACAGCTGTTGCCGGCTTTAGATGCCTCTAGATCTCAACAGAAGAAAAGCAAGAATTTCCTTAACACCCAGCCCTGAAAACGGTAAAACACACCCTAGCAGCCAAGGACCCAGTCTGGTGAAAAAACTTCAAAAAAAAAGCACATTCACTCCAGTTTTTCCTTGTCTTGGGGTTCTTTGGTTTTAGAAAATAAATGGTATCAGGCCTGGAAATTACTCCATTTTTCTGGGGTTTTTTCTCTCCAAAGAGGAAACTGACTCCCTTCCTGTGCTACCATACATTTTGAAGAATCAAATGCTACTTAGAAAACCTTTTTCCTTACCCTTTTACCCTTTCATTGCCCCTGTACATTTCTAAGAAAAAAAGAAAAAACCTGAAAACTGTATCAAGGTAACCTTCCAAATGGGTTCCCAACATTTACGCTTCTCCCTCAGAGCAAAAAGAAAGGAGACCAAGGGCGTGACAAACTCATCACGGGAGTTTAAAAAAGAAAAAGCAGGATACACAGGTCATTAGAAAGTCAGCTGACTCCAGATATTAAAAACTGACGGATCGGATCACTGGCAACCTCATTCATACGCATTTTACACTGCTTATCCTATGTGGTCAAATTCTAATTTTCTTTTACTTGGCTTTTAAAATATCACTGCCATGTAAATCCATGAACAAGTCATTTAAGAAGAAAAGCCTGTGCAAATATTCAGCAATTGTCTTACGTATAAATAAACTTGCAAATCAGACACCCCATCTTTTTCCTTATCCCTCTTCTCCCCCAGTCTAAAATTCTGCATAGTTTGGTATTCTACTCCATCTTTCAAACTCTTTCGCTGCCAAGACAAAACAAACCGAAAATAAAACCCTTTAAAATAAATGCCTTCCAAAAAATAAGATAAAATAAAATGCATGCTTTCCCACACGATGTGGAACAAAACTACCAAACTCAAAGGGAAAGAACCCAGGATCCACAAACTCCGCATTCAGCACCGATGGAGCATTAAATCAGAAGTCTTTATTTCTGAAACCTTGCAGATATCTATCTATAGAGAGTGAACACACTACCGTAGCACCATGAATTTCTGAGCAGCTCAACACTGCCAGGCAGCCAGGGGATGGCAGACTGTAGGCAGGAGAGCCCACCCTTAGGGCAGGATTGCCTTCTGAAGGGCTTCGGATTCAAATCAGTGAACGAGAAGCCTTGAGCCTAGATTCTGGATTAAAGAACAAAGAGAGAGGAAAACTCCAGGTGTGACCACTCTCAGACTACAGCAGGCAAGCAGGTCCTTTAAATCCCTGTGCTCCTTTTTCTACTCCAGGACTGGAAACATCCGTTTATCTCCTCCAAACAACACAAAGCAGTTTCACTAACCCATCTCAAATTCCTCCTCTGGAGATCAGAATATACCTTGTGTGCTTCCAACCAGATTCAACCGCAGGGCCCGTAGAATTTCAGTTTTATCAATAAATACCCGAGTCCAAGGAAGGGACACCACCTTTGTTTAAAAAAGCATTTCAATAATTCAATGTGGATTGGGAGCAAAGGAATGAAAGGGGCTGTCTTTGAAGTTGGACTAATCCATCTAATTCCAAGTGACTGGATTAGAGGCATTCCTGTGCAAGCAGGGTTTGGCTGCAGATTAGGCTACACTAATGTCAATTTCTGACAAAAGGCTCAAGATCTGTGGAAGGATTTCAAAATGGACAAGACCAGGAGGAGGCACCTTGGCAAAGTTCAACCTCTGTGAGGTGGCAGTTGGTTCTAAAAGGGGGTGGCAGGCCATGACAGCTGAACATTCCTTCCCAAAGTCCATCTCCCAGGCAGAAGCCTCTCCAAACCTTACACTTCATCAGACAAAAGCTCCCCCAGGCGCCAGGCAGTGGCTGGAGCGGGGCTGTCCACACCCACTCGCCAGCACAGCTTTCCAAACCTGCCCACTCTTTTGGAAGCCGAGCTTTTAATTAAACACCACCTCCCCGGATCTGTGGAGGCAAACTGGGGCTGCGCTAGAGCCAAAGAGAAGCTCCCTAAATACACATGAAAAAAAACATTCCCCCCACCGCCCCCAATTCCCACCTCCAACCAGCTAGCACGCTGGTTATATTTTCCTCTAGATGAGTAACACAGGGCACTTGGTCTATCTGTATGCACCAGAAAATCCACATCCGAGGATCCGGTTATCTCCAGTCCCACCCTTTGCAGGAAAAAGCCAGGGTGTTGCTCCCCGCCCCCAACACACACGCACGAACACATAATCTCCACAATCCTCCTGAGAGAAAAACAGGAGTGGGCTGTAGGTGTGTTTTGGTTTAGGGGTTTTGTTTTTTGGTGGCGGGGAAACAGCTGCTTAGAGGACCCCCATCTTGCCTTCAGGCTGTGAGCCTCAGCTTAGGGGCTCCTGCCAGGCTGCACTGGGAACTTCTGCCCTGCGCCCCAGGGGGAGGGCTGAGGGAAGGCATGCACGCCCTCACCAGCTTTGCAACTGCCTAATTAATAACTAATTTGTTCAGATGCCCCCACTGCAGGTAGACTTGAAAGCCAAGAAGGGCGGAGGCCTTCCTTTGGTCTCCCAGGCCGGGACTCGTTCCTGCGATCAGACTGAGCCCCCACTCTCCCCACCACCGCGCCAGGAGCCCCCACCCCGAACCCGGAGAATCTCGTGTCCGCTGGGCGTACAACCTCCACGGGTCGCAGACACTCAGTCCAGGGACAGACAATGGAAAACTTGGGAGCCAGGGCCATGAACCCCACCCCCCCAGGAACGAGATAGTGCCGCCCCCTGGGCAATGAGCAGGGAGATGGCAGGGGGCATCAGACCTCCCCAGGGAAGTCTCCCGCCCAGCGACCCGGCAGAGCCCGGGCAGCGCCCCGGGTGAGCAGGTGACACCCGATTCCGGCGCTCCCGCAGGTGGCCGGCTGCCACCGTGCAGGCTAGGGCCGGGCGGTTTGCTGGAAGTGGAGGCGAAGCCCCGCAGCGAGCTCAGTGCGCCCAGGCAGCAGCAACCGCGCCCCCGGCGTCCTACCTTCATGTCGCTGATGATGGTCTGAAAGAGGCCTCCGAGCGCGCTGCATTCCTTCTCAATCACAGCCTCCATTTTCCCGGCGCCGGCAGGGAGAGGACACACTCGCGTGGCCGCTGGACTGCGCGCGGGGCCGGGGCGTGCTCACCCCGGGAGGAATCTCACCCTCTGAGCGACCCACCAACGACTCTCAGGCTCTTCTGCAGAGCAGACGAAATGCACAAGATCGACTTTTCTCTGCCCAAAATAATAACAAAAATTTAAAAAGCCAAACCGGTCTGTAGGGTGATTCGCCTACATGCAGCGCTCGGCTCCTGGCCTCAAAAATGCCCAGAGAAGACTGACAATCAGGCCATCACTGGTGCCCACGATGGAAACGGCAAAGCCCATCTTGATGCAGAGAAAATCTCCTGCTGACCCGGGGCCAGCGCCATCTAAAAATGCAAGATTTTCAAATTTAATTTAATTTTTTTAAATTAGAAAAGAAATGGCCCAGCAGCAGAAAGGGTCTGCTCTCAGCTCTGATCTGTTGCTCGCAGCCGCGGCCGCCGCCTCCTTTTCACTCCTGCGCGCCTGGCCCGGGCGCTCGCTCTGGCTGGGCTCCCGGGGACGTTCGGAGGGGCGCACGCGCGCTCGCGGCCGTGCGTCCGCTGCGGGGACGCGAGAAGGGCGCGCGCTCACGGCCGTTGAGTCCGCCGCACGCAGGCGGGGCTGGAAGCGCGCGCCCGGGAAGCGCGTGGAGCGCCCGCGGCAGAGAGGGCGGGCTGCGGGCGGCGCCCGGCCGGCCCTCTGCCTCCAGGACGCACGGAGTACCTTCTCCTCTGGCCGCCTGTCGCGGCGCAGAGAGGGCGGGTCAGGCCTCGCCAGGCGAACGCCCACAGTAGCTCAGAGCGCCGGGAACGGAGGTTGCACCGCCACTCCTGGCGGACTTGCATGCCGGCAGGCCTAACCCAGCGCTCAGCCCTAAGTGAGCGCTTAGTGGGACGGAGAAGCTGCGGCTGCAGCCTTCTGAAAAGAGGCCCGTTCTATGATGTCAGAACTGCAAGGCCGAGTAGCGATCACATATATTGCCAAATATATAATTAAAAAGCTTTGGGGACGTATCCTGAAGTGGGATGCTCAGTTCGATAAAGTTGCAGGATGCAGGGGAAATAGATTGAGCTGCTGTTGCAAAATGAATGAAACGGGCATTAGCACAGTTCATCAGTCTCTAGAGATTGCTGACTGCCTATGACTTGGAAAGTTGATGTTTTCAGGTTCCCTGAGGGAGTAGAGTGTTGCTATATCCGCAGAAAGCGCCCTTGGAAAGTTTAACCTGGAAAGAGCACGAAGTGCCCAAGTTGATTTGGGATCTGGTAGTTCCTGCTCCTGGATCTAATGAATAACTGCCTAGCCAGGACCACTCATTCTGGTTAATATCAATAGGGTGCCCAGGGAAAGAGATCAAATGAACAACTTTTAAAAACTTTAAAACACAGCACCTAACTGCACTTTGACCTTTGAGCTCACCACTTGAAGCACAAAACATAACAAGTGGAAAACTGGGTGGGGCAAGTGCCATAAGAAACCCAGTGCCAAATGCTGCAGACTTGTGTCAAATTCACTTAGTAACAGGAAAAAGCCTGACTCTGAGCTTTTTCAGAAGTTTGCTTCAGAAAGCCATTTTCCTCTGAATCACTGCCTGACTCAACTTCAGCCCCCACCCCTCCCCCTGTCTCCCCAAATCAGGGGAGGGAGCTGTTACCTTTGGAAGTAACAGATCTCTTGGGCAACCCTGTTGGATCCTGTCCCCAAGGGTATTTGATTGCACAAGTAGGTGTCATCCTCATCTTGCTGGTAACAGTGTTTGACACATGGCTTGCTCTCAACCATTATCATTATTATGATTTTAATGCTGTCAGTATTACTATGATCAAGATGACTGCGTGTAGAGCCGGATTGCATGGTTCCAATTCCAGACCACACTGCTAACTGTATGGCCTTGGATAAGTTACCGAACCCCTCTGAGCCTCAGTTTCCTCATCCATAACGGGGATGATGGAGTCTACCTGACTGCACTGTTCTGCATGAGCTAATATACGAAAGAACTTAAAGTGCCATCTGACATGGGAGGAAAGCACGCGAGAAATCTCATCAACAGAAGTAGAGACCAGCCACAGCTATGTCTAGCTCTGGCCCCAGACTACCCTTTGCCTGCCTGTAACATTGGCAGGATGTCCCACTGACGGCTGAGACCTACCACAAGCAATCCGGCATTTCACACGGTTGATGTCTAATTGAAGGCTGCCATCATTCCCATCCTCATTTTACTATTGGGAGGACTACAACACTGGTTTTCTGACTCCAATGCCCAGGGGTTCCCTTTTTTTCAGCATCCAGACCCCTGGGATTAGGGACCCCAGCCTTAGCCCAAAGGACACTAAATTCAGCTTTCCTGCCATACATCCCAGATACCCCGATTTTAGCAGAGCTTGCCAATCTATACCTCTCTTGCGACCTCATTTTTTTTCTCTTGTGCCTCTACTGGCCTCAGTCCTGAGAACCTGGCTCTTCTCTCCCATAAAAAAGTGAAACATCCAAAATTCCTCTCTGAGAAACTTCCCGGAGGCCGGACAGATTCAGAGGTGGGAAGGATACTTGGTGTTTTTAAGAAGGGTTGAAGAAAGGCTGGCGAATGGAAGGATCTCGGGGAGGAGGTGATGACAAGATGAGATTTATACCCCATACAGCACATTCTCTTCCCACACATGAGCATCTTTGTAACTTTCCCCTTCAAAACATCAGGCACTCACTGGAGAACTGAGATCCCACAGACATGCAGCTCCTCCTGGGAGTATTTGCTTCTTCTTGTTTATTTATTTATTTATTTATTTTTTGACAGTGCTGGGGATTGAACCCAGGCCCTCATTCACTGTGTTGTTTGTAATAACTTGTAAGAGGAGGAGTCCAAAGGAGGGAATCTCTGGTAGAACAATTTCAAGTCTTGTGGTCTGGGGCAGGTTTGGCTCAGAGTGTGTGCCACCATCTCCTAGCTCTGTCAACTCTGATAGGCTCCTGTCTTTGGAGTCAGACTGTTTCCTGAGTTCAACTTCACTGGCTGCTGGGAGGACTGACAAAGACATCCACAAATACTACCACTTACAGCTACATACTTGGGTTCCTCTTCTTCCCAGCAGTGACTCAGCCCTGGCTTCCCTGAGGGCCCTGCCTGGTTCTCAAATTTGTCTACATATTAGAATCTTTCAGGGGCAATTTTCAAACACCCATGCCTGTGCTCCACTGCCAGGAAATCTGATTCAATTGGTCTGGGCTGTGGCCTAGACATCAGGAATATTCTTCTTCTTTTGGTGATGCTCATGGTGGATCCTGGGATTTTGCGCATGCTAGCTAAGAAGCCTGATCTATGGAACTTTAAACGAAGATACCCGTCCCCAGGTCCTACGCCTAAATAATTCTAGTAGAACCTCTAGGAACTGAACTCCAGAATTCTTTTAACACATCATATATATTTTATTCTATCCTTCTAAAAAGATAAATGGGAGGAGGGTGTCATGAATTTTGTCATTGTTTATTTCTCAAAAATGGGATCTCATCACACACATTTTCCCAGACCTTGCTATAAACAGTCAATTTCTGTGAAAATTTCTCAAAGTTGACTAACATTATTCTAATTTATTCAATTTTTCTTTTAATCTTTTATTTTAACATAATTTCAGACTTACAGTAATGTTGCAAAAATTGTCCAAAGATGCTCTTTTTACCCTTCATTGGGTTCCCCAAACGTTAACCCATCGTGGTCATCGCTTCATGCCTGGGTAGGTTTTTGAAACCCTCAGGTTATTCTAATTTGCAGCAGGTTGCTATTCAGGACCTCACAGATGCTGGGAGACTCAAAGCAACATCTGTGAAATTTCTGACCTCTGTGAGGGGTCTTTGCATCAGAGGCAGCTGTGTGAGGTGGCTGAGATGGTGGCCTCTGAGCCAGGCTGCTGGGCTTAATTCCAGCTCCATCACTTCCCAGACTCCAGTACTCTGGCTTCCCAACTATAAAACAGGGAGCACTGGGTGGGATTACTTAGACTCGTCCTCAGCTCCCAGTGAGTACTCACCAAAGGCTAGCTCTTCCTGTGTTGATCATTACACGGGTGTTCTGTGGAAGAAAGTTGGTTTAATCTTACCCCGATTGCCTGTAAGCAGAATTCTTTATGATCCCAGAGCCATTAAATCCCTTAGACAAATTGGTCAATGTATGGGAGGGTTTCCACTTGGAAACAGGACCCCTTTGAAAATGAAATGAGCAAGAATCGATTCAACGTAGATGTCAACAGGACTCACCCTAAAAGATATTTTGTATGTGCTTTGTGGGTGGCAGGCTGGGAGAGGCCCAAGTGTAACCTCAGTGTCCAGAATGTGTCACTGGGGCAGGAAACTGACAAAGGAAGGCAACAAACAGAGCAGAAGCCAGGCTGAAGCCATGCTCAACCGCTGGCTCCAGACCCACGCCAGGGAGCGTCAGGCAGCCTCTGGGTGGAGCAGCCCAGGTGTGAGTTCACATGACTTAGGGGACCCTGGGAGACGTGGACAGTAAGTGCCCCCCCCGGGGGGGGCAACCTGCTTCCCAGGCCAATGCCAGATGGAAATGTGGCCTTAACTGCTGCGTGTTCCAGTCTTTCTGTAGCTTAAACTTTGCACCTTGATGTGATAGCTTCCAATTTTTAGATTTCACAACTTAAGAAACTCTTCCTTGGTGGACATGTTAACATGTAAACATGCTTGTAATCTGAATTACTCAGGAGGCTGAGCCAGGAGGATAACAAGTTCAAGGCCAATAAATTAAAAAGGTGCTTAATCCCCAATACTGGGGAGTGGGGGAAATTTCTTGCTCTGCAAGCCAGTATACAGCTCCTGATCATGGAAATTGAATCTGGGGCTGGTTCACAGGGAAAATATAAAAGGCAGAAATAATATGTAAGACTTTATGTTTCTCTGAATCTGTTCAAGGAATAGGGGCCCTAGCTGATGGTTCGAGGTCTTCGAGATATGTCTGCTTTGTAATGGGGTGAGGATGAGTGGGTCCATTCTGTTCCTACACCACGTCTTGAGCAAATATTCTGCCCAACCATCCTTCTCCCAGAAACATCCAGTATTCTGTGTCTGGCATCCAGTAGTTGTGTTCATATGCTCCCAAGTTACCTGAACGTACCTTCTATACTACCTTGACATTGAGAATGAGCTTCTCAGAGAGCAAAGACCCCTTACAAACCACAGAACAAGACGGCCCGGGACCTGATCTTCCTTCTTGAAGATACTCCTGGAGCTTAGCTTTTTCTATTCCACATGAGCACAAAGAGAAGAAGGAATATTTTGTATATAAGATGTGGCTTATGATTAGAATAGTAATCAAAGGGTGTGAAATGCATATTATTTTAGAAAAACCTTACATTTACATACCATGCAAAGCAATTGAGAAACTTCTAATTATTTCAAATCTATTAGAGGCATCTGAATTTATCTAAAAATTGAAAATACTATCTGTTACTCAAAACCCAACATTTTGTGATGTAAGTGCCATGAGAAGGGGACTTCCAGCTGTCACCAATTCTATAAACTGAAACCCCCTCCTGCAACAGTCTTGCAGACAGCAGTAGGCAACATGGATTCAGAATCCTTCTAAATGCGTGGCAGAGCCAAGGAGAGAGAAGGGGGACTCGTTGGCAGCCAGGGGAACCTGAAAACCTTCCACAGTACAGGACAACCAGTTGTCCTGATTGTCTCCCTGGGAGGTGTCCTCGGTTCCAGGGATCCAGGGCCCACCAGAGGACCAGAAAAGATGCCCTGGTCCCATGTGCAACTGAGAGCCTGCTACAGAGTCAGGACCCACAGTCACAGCTTCAAGGACACAGATGCATTATGGTGTTGGTCACGGTGGGGCAAGAGGCATCCAGTGAAAATCTATAATCAGGGGCTTTCAGCACAGCTTCGTTCAGGGAATTAAATTTTCCTTACCTTGGTTGGACCCAAAGTACCCAAGATGAGAATTACTGGCCTAAAATAAACTCGATGAACCCAGAAGGCACAAAAATGAGCAAAGTCCCTGAGGGATTCACCCTCAACAAGTCCTCCTAAGCACCCATAAAGACCCCAGTGATGAGTTCACTATTCAAAATTATAAATTACACAAGAACGGTCCATTTCTTATGCCCAGGAGTGGGCAGATACAACTAAGAGCAGGACTCAACCCACAGGACCTGGGGCTAATCCAGGGGTCTGAAAGAGATAACAAGTAGATTTAAAATTATTCAAACATCAAAGAAGGAAAGGAAAACACAAGACACCACAAAAAAAAGACACACATTGTTAAAAAAAAAAAAAAAGAATCAAACAGAAAGTCTAGAAATGAAGATTATAGGCACTGAAATTCCAATGTGTACTTGAACTCTGCATGGCCAGGTGAGAGAACTAAATGCATAAAGCTAAAAGGAAAAATTTTGATCAGAAAGATCAGAAGAAAACACAAAGAAATAAAGAAGTAGAAATAGATGGGTTGGGGGAAGTTAGGGGTAAGGAGGACGTAATGAGGACAGAGCTCCTTCTAGAGAGAATGGAGAGAAGGGGAGAAGATAGTCCAAAAGATATTGCCTGAGAACTTTCTGGAGTTGATGAAACATATAAATCCATCTGTCTTAGGGAGCACAGCAAATTCTGAACAAAATAAACCAAATGAAGATTTTTTTTCATACTGATTTCTCATGCTAAAAAGTAGAAATCACACTATGCATTCCCTTCCTTCAAAGTTGCGGGGTGGGGGGACCCTTAACAATAATAAGAGAAAATGAAATTTGCATTCACTATAACATCCTTGTTGCTGGGGCTTGAAAGTTCTGGTCTGAGCTCGAGGTGAGGGCAAAAGCCACCCAAGGAGAGGCAGTGCAATCTTTTAGGAGCAGAATCGGGTGTGAGCGGCATCTGCAGAGACTGAGGAGAGGCGGTACAACGGCTTTTTGGAAGTGATCTTAGCAGTGTCACTGTGCTGACCACACCTTTCCTTTCAGAATTATCTTTGGGGCTGTTTATTTGAAGTTTGTGTCAGTAGGGTACTGGCAGGAAACAGATGGCCCACTCAAACCAGGGGTGGAGGAAGTTTAAGAAAGAGACTGTTTGCAAAGACAGAGGCAGGGGTTAGGGGAATCAGGAGACTGCAGCTCCTGGGGCCAGGATGGCTGGTGAGGAGCAAGTAGGAGGAGAGTCTGGAACCCAGAGATAGCTGCCTGGAGAGGGCTCCGTGGCAGGAACTGCAGCCCTCCTAGCCCTCCTTAGGGCCATGCAGCCAACTGCCCAACAGGGACCAAAACCCACCAGAAGTTTGCCCAGCGGAGTCCAGATTATCCCCATCATTCTTTCTCAAATGCATCCCAGTTTGGACAGTTAGTGATTTCATCACCCAGGCAAGGACACCTATTGTCATGGTAGGTGTGGCGCTGGCCTCATGAGAAAAAAAGCAAAGTGGAAAAAGGTCCCAGAGTGCGTGGGGGAGCATGGAAGGTCCTCAGCCTGAAAGTTTCCTGCTCATTGGTGAGTGGTTTCCCTTTCCTCTTATTTTCTAAACCTACATTGACATATGATTCACATACTGTAAAGTGCACATTTAATACACATTTCAGTGATTTTCACTGTGTTCAGAGCCATGTGACCATCACCACAATCATTTTTAGAGTACTTTTGTCACTATTCCTGCCAACCCCCTTCCTAGTAGCAATCACTTCCTACTTCCCCCAATGTCCCTATCCCTAGACCTAGGCAGCCACTAACACACTTTCTGTTTCTGTAGATTTGCCTTTGCGGGACAATTCATATCAGTGAATGAGACAGAAAGTGACCTTCTGTAATGGCCTGTTTTACCTCCCGTAATGTTCTCAAAGTCCACCCACATGCTAGCCTGGATCAGCACTTTATTACTTTCTATGACTGCATAATAATCCATTGTGTGGATATACCACACTTTGTTCGTCTGTTCATCATTTGATGGCTATTTGAATTGTTTCTACTTTTTGGCTACCACTTTTTGAATATGGGTGCTGTGATCATTCATGTATGAATTTTTATATAGTTGTCTGTTTTCAATCCTTTTGGATATATGCATCTATAATAGAATTGCTGGGTCACATGGAAGACTTATGTGTATCCTTTTAAGGAACTGTCAGACTGTTTTCTGGTGAATATTTTTTTATTCTGTATAGGTTTTTTACAACATGAAAAAGCTCTAAAGGAATCATTGTCACTCTCTCTTCATAATAGTTGACACCATCCACCAACATCAAAAGATTTGTCTGCTTGGTTGTCTCCAGCTAGTCTTTGGTGGTATGCTAAGTCTCCCCACTGCCAACCTTTGTACCCAAAGCAAATTGTTTATTGATTTTTCCAATGACATCATTTAAAAGGTTTTAAAATTTCTTTTAGAACTTGCTACTATTTAGCTGCCTCTAACATTAAGACTCCCAGGTAAACAGAACTGTGCTGTGGTCAGTTAAAATTCTGACTATACATCAGTCTCTTAAAAGTTTATCTGGCAAAAGTCTGCCAGAGGAGAAATGAGCTGCCCCCCTGAGTGGCAGGTGACTCGGAACCTCTCCAGGCCTGAGAGAGGTCCGCGTGATTCTAGAGTCGATGGGAGGGTCACGAGTTGGGTGGGACCTTGTGCTGCAAGCTTTGCGCTGCATTTTGGTTTGGACAGCAGAGTACATTAAATGGCACTAGAATCGGGCATTAGGGCAAGATATTGAACCCCAGGGTTTGGCATTTATTCAGTCTTCTCTCTGCCCCCTTTACACATTTAAGTCATGAGAGTGGTTCTGTGATTTTTCTCCCCCGCAACACTACTACCCAATTTCAACGGGTTTTCACCAGGGCAGATAACAGGCCTCATTCTCCAGGTGGAATGGGTGTGGTGTGAGCTTAGGAGTTACAGGGAACTGAGTTCAAATTCTGGTGTTTCCACCTCTCGACTGTGTCTGTGAACAACTCACTTGACTGGCCCACCGGCCCACGACATCACTGGGAAGATGAGAAATGCAATGCTCACTTCTGACTCCAGGTGTTTAGAGGGAATGCATCAGGAAGCCCAGCTTGCAACAGGCACTCGCGAAAGGGGGCGCTCCCCGTGACAAGAAGGGGCTTGCTTGGAGCAATGGGGGTGCATTTAGGCCTCTGAGTCAAGAGATATTTAATTACTTGTTTCTAAGCAGTCCTGCCTTGTTCACTTATAATAATGGGCTTGTTTGCTTTTAATATGAAGAACTGGTCCCCGCCCTCCTATCTTCTGGAGCTCGTGAGCAAATGGACACTTGAGACCTTGAGTTCAGTGGCAATCTTTGCAACCACAAGTGGCCGGTGGCCATGAACAACAAGTACAAACAGGTTGTGTGCCTGGAACCATTTCATCTGTGCTCCTATCCAGCAGCTTCAAAGGTGGTGGCAGCCATTATCCAACTAATGACACCAGCCCTCAGCTCCCTGTCCCCAAGGCAGGCATGATGCATCTGCCCACCTGATGCACATCAGGAGCCGAGGAGCCCTGAGCTGCACCGCAGGTGACTCAGAACCTCTCCCGACCTCACTTTCCTCATCTGTAAAATGACAGGGTTGGCCCCTTCCAGATGATGTCAGATGTGGCTTCCATCCAACTGGCCCACCTGCGGGCCTGAGTTTAGGTTCTCTGCATTCTTTTTCTGCTTTCAATATTTAGATGTCTCCAGTGTCTGTGGTGTTTGTGTTTCAGGGATAGCTGAAAATTGAGGTTAGGGAAGGAATGAGTGCCCTTGTAAAGGAAGAAGGTCTCGGGTCAGAGGATGCTCAATGCTGCCCCTAGCTGACCTCCATGTGCACATTGTGATCACAAATAGCCAGTCCCCCCGCCCCCCAGCACCAGCACCGAGCAGGGTAACAGGACCCGCTAATCTTGCCAACTGCACTTCCTACTAGGGCTCCTCGTCCCACAACTTGTTTGTGTTTATTTTACCCTAAAGCTATGTTTAACCTGTTGAAGGAGGAGAGGCCTCCCATCCCACACCTCCTTTAGACACACAGGTGTTTTCTAGAACTAATTCAAGCCCAATTTTAAAATGAAACCAGATGGTCACAAAGTTGTTCCCCATTATCTAAACTTCTGATCATTACTCCATATAGTACCCCATTCCCTTATATTTTTATTTATTTTTTTTTTACGGAAAGAGAGTGAGAGAAAGAGAGAATCAATTTTCATTTTTTTTCATCTAGTTTTTGTTGTTCTGACACTTAGTTGTATATGTGATGCTGGGGTTCGAACCTGGGTCCTTATGCATGCCAGGCAAGCGCTCCAGTCGCTGAGCTGCAGCTCCAGCCCCTCCATCATTCCCTTGTGGATTGTAACTATTTATTTGAAATATTTTCTTGTTCCTGAATTGAAATCTTCTT
The DNA here is from genome assembly GCA_004027875.1 of Aplodontia rufa. Classification (NCBI taxonomy): domain Eukaryota; kingdom Metazoa; phylum Chordata; class Mammalia; order Rodentia; family Aplodontiidae; genus Aplodontia; species Aplodontia rufa. Next base: position 781 of record PVKS010033650.1, on the reverse strand, counting down.
CCCTTGTTGGAGTTGACGTAGGACCTACACTTACAGAACCAGCTTTCTTTAGACGTCACCTCTCAGAGGGACCATGCCAGGAGCAGCATAATTGATGTATAGTCAGCCCCCATATCCTTGCATTCTGCGATCAGAGATTGAAAACCATGAATTGAAAGTAGTTGAAAAACAATTGCATATGTCCTGAATGTGTACAGACATTTTTTTGTTACCATTCCCTAATCAGTACAGTATAACAACTATTTACAGAGTAATCTAGGGGTAATTCAAAGTGTCCAGGAGGGTATGTGTAGGTTGGATGTGCATACAATGCCATTTTATAAAACAGATGGAGCTTCCTTGGATTTTGGTATTTGTGAGGGGCCAGGAACCAAACCCCACAAATACCGAGGGAAGACCATTTTGAAGTCATTGGATCTCTGTAGCTGCTATCATTATTGAAACTATTCTAACAATAATTTGAACACGGGATCATAAAATTCAAATTTAGAAAAAGCAGTTGTATCAGGGGACCCATTCATGAAAATGGAACGATCTTTTATCAAGTAATTGCCCCCAGGGTCTCTCGACTACAGGCTCCCCCGTTTTGATTCAATTTGCGGAAGGCCCATTTAGATGCATTACTGCACCACCTCCAAGGGCAGGAAGGTAACCATGTGCCGGGGAACCAGTCAGCTCTGGCTCCCAACTTGCCACTAATTCATTTTGCCATTAACTGTGCTTTTCCCTGGAGGATGTTTGATCTGTTTGTAGGAGGAGCAGGGACTCAGGGCAGCCCCTC
>PVKS010033649.1:0-21536 GCA_004027875.1 Aplodontia rufa | reverse complement strand
CATTCTTCATTCCAGCTCTTTTTGTTTTGAAAAAAGGGTCTCACTAAATTGCCAAGCTAACCTGAAATTTGTGATCCTTCTACCTCAGCCAGGATTACAGGCATTCACCACCACCAGACTGCCTTTTCCCTCTTGCATTTTCTTTTCCAATGTACTATGTGCAGGAACAAGGTTGTTTGCCCTAAAAAGCTTCCCAGATTGCAGCTCCACAGGGCTCTACATTTCCCACAAACTGTTCACAGATTTGGTTTTTAGCAAAAAATATTCCTTAGGTAATGTTGCATTTTTCCTCAAGCATTACATCAGGAGTCTGCATTTTTTAAAAAAGAGACAGAACAACAGAGAGAGAGAGAGAAAGAAAGAAAGAGAGAACCAATTTTACCCAGTCTCCCATGTGGCCCTCGTTGCTCCAACACATAGTCATGTATATGGTGCTGGGGTTTGAACCCATGTCCTCGTGTATGCCAGGCAAGCGCCATTAACTGCTGAGCCACCACTCCAGCCCCAGTGGTTATGGTGCTTGCCTGGTATACACGGGTATGTGGGTTCAAACTCCAGCACCACGTACACAATGAAGTGTCAGAGCAATGAAAGCTACACGACAAACTAAATAAAGTTGATTCTCTCTTCTCACTATACCTCTTTTTTAAAAAAATTATTTTTAAAAATATCTGTGGTGGGCACTGTTGGTGGGACTGAAAGCTTGTACAGCCACTTGGAACCACCTTTTGATGTATTATCCCACTCCTGGGTATTTTTCCAAAAGAGCTAGAATCAGCTCAGAGACACAGCTACATCAACATTTATAGCAGTTCAATTTACTATAGCTAAACTATGGAACCAACCCAGATGCTCCTCGCTGGACAAGTGGATTCAAAAACTGTGGTGTATATATATATACAATGGAGTTTTACTCTGCTGTTAGAATGATAGGGCATTTGCAGCCAAATGAATGAAGATGGAAAAAATTATGCTGAGTGAAATATCCCAAACTCAGAGACTAAAGGGTTGAATGTTTTCTCTCATATGTGGAAGCTAGAGTAAAATCTAAGACAGATTAAAACTTAGTTAAGCTCAAAATAAATTCAACATAGGTGAATTTTCAGATAAGCAGAAGGAATCATAAATATGAAGGTCGGGGGAGAAGGGAGGGGACAGGGAGGGCCGGGAAGGATTAGGGAGGTTATCAAGCAGCTGGGAAATCTTGACTCCCCCGAGAAGCCGAACTACACATAGGCGGGCAGATAGGATAAGAAAATTCAAAAAGTAATACACATGTATATGCTTTCTTCTATCTATAACATGGGAGTAAAGCAGGGGAGACATGGGAGCAGGGAGTGGTTGAAGAGGGGAGATCCTGGACTATAATTGACAGTAACTTACTTTGTCAATATCCATATATGCATGAATATTTAACGATTCCCTCCAATATGTAAGACTATGTCAAATGAATAAAAAACAAATTTCTGTGGTGGGGCTGGAGCAGTGGGTCAGCAATTACAGCACTTGCCTGGCATGTACGAGGACACAAGCTCAAACCCAAGCATCATATACACAACAAAATGTTGGCGCAACAAAAGCCACATAAGAAACTAAATAAAATTGATTCTCTCTTTCTCTCACTGTCCCTTTCTCTTTAAAAAAAATATCTGTGGCTACTCAGCCTTATTTGTAACATTCTAAACAGGGATAATGTGTTCGTGTATCATGTATAACTAAAAATTTATTTCCAATTAAATAAATTAAATAAATTTCAATTTATTTCCAATTAAATAAATTCCATTAAAATAGAATATGGCTTCATCCCTCACAGGCTGAATAATGCTCATGAGGCTACTACGCAATGCCAGTGAGGCTAGTTAGGACAGAAGTCAGCAGCAATGTGACCCAGTGGATCCCACACAGCCATCCCCTGCAGCCTGGAGGCCCAAGGGTAGGCAGTAGGGCATTATTTCTAAAACTTGAGACAGATCTCCCTCCCTCTTGGGGCATTCTAAAGACCAGAAGACAGATTGCACAGAAGAATTCACCAAGAGGTGACAAAGCATAGGGTTAACAATAAAAAACAGACCCCTGTCACCCCAACCCAGACAAATTCTACCTATTTTCATCTGGCCCCAAATCCAGGGTCCACCAACATTGCACATGCAGAAGCTGTAGCACTCAGTGACAGGCACCTTCCCGCTTGCCTGCTTGCTCCATGGGTCATACCTTTTGGGAGAAATGAAGGGAATGCAGAGAAGCAACACAGCAAAGACCTCTGCATAGAGGAAGGTGGCAACTGCAGTCCACTGGAGACTCATTCTGTGGCTAGCAGGTTTCCAACAGGGAGATGTGAGCTCTTTTCCTGGCAGGGCACAGAGGGAACAAGAGAAGCCATGAGAACTGGACAACCACTGACATCCAGTTCAGGTATTAGGAGAGGCTGGGGCTGCCACTCTCCACCCTGGATCCCAACACTCTGCTTCAGAGCCTTTGAAGCACCAGATGAACTGGGGCTCATCAGACCATGGCTACTTGGCCAATGGCGTTCAACAGCCTGACAATCTTCCATTTGCTGGCAGTTACTTGTCGCCCTCCAGCAAGTGTGTTAACACGTCCAGAGCCACCTTTGCTGATGATTCCTTTCCCCCGGGGAAGCCCCAGAGACTCCTTAGGCCTGTTTAACTAAGAAGACGTTTTCCACCAACACCAGTACGCGAACAGGAGGAAATTCTCAGTGGGCTCCCTTCCCAGGCAAGCGGCACTGTGCTGCAGGAGCAGGCCCAGGACCGCAGTGCTTCAGTAACTGCACCTTCTCCAAACGCGGCCGCCACCCACGCCCCGGCGAAAACGGGGAGCCCCTTCCGTCCTCAGCCCTTCCGACTCGCGGAGAAAAAAAAAGCGCCTCCCTCTGGGACCGTTTTCAGGAGCTTTTTTAAAAATCCCTTCGACTACTCCTGCCTCGGATGGAGTGGGAGGCCTCGAGGGCCCTGAAAAAGGCCCACAGGAGCGACTCCTGGAGGGTAGGCCTCAGGGCCAAGAGCTCCACTGAGCACAAGCCCTCATCCAAAGAAAGTTCTAGAAGCAAATCTCCTCAGAAGCCCCGGTGGGCCACGACGCCACTCAGCTCACTAGCCGCCCACGCGGCACCGGGGCGCCCGGGAGCGGCCGTGGCCCCGGCCCGGCACACTCTCCCCAAGGTTCACCCTCGGAGCGCCCACGAATGGGGTTCGCTACCCTCCCCCGTCCCCGGCCTTCGAGCCCCTGAAGCCCCGCTCCGCCCGTCGCGGCGAGTCCAATTTCCCTCAGCCCGGCCCTCTCCCACACTCCTGAGTCGGCCCTAGGACCCGATACCCCCAAGCCCCCTGTCTCTCCACACTACTCGCCCCTTTCCCTCGTCGAGATGAGGGACCCAAGGAGACCTCGAAACCGCTCACCTAATTCCTCAGAACCACCACGCACGCCCAGCCGCTACCACCAAACTCTCACCACAGCCCCGCCCCCTACCCGCTACCGGAAACCGGAAGCGCCTGCATGGCCCCGCCCACCAGCCCTCGTGAGGCCCGGGCGGCTCCTCCCACCGCCGCTTCTCACCTCCCTCCCTCCCTAGTCAATGTCCTGGCGCTGAGAGCTGGAAAGGAAGCGGCTTCTCACCGCCGGCGGCTACGCCTCTGGCGATCCGGATGCACAGGGGGCGTGGTGGGGCGTGGTGGGGCGAGATGGGGCGGAGCCTTGGCGGGAAAGCAAGGGCAGCTGCTCTAGCCTGCCAGGTCGTCCTCGTCTCGGTGGTGGGGGCGGGGCCGGCCGTAGAGCAAGAACGGGGTGGGGCGGCCTGCGCCCAGACTCCGCCTTCAGCCCCTCCTTCTCCTCCTATCCTTCCCCCGGCTCGCCCCAGGGGAGGGGTGGGTGGGGATTCTGGGCCGGTGGCGGAGTCACTGTCGCTTGAGCCAGGCTACGAAGCGGGCGGACGGACTGGGTTCCCCGGGAAGGGGCTCCACCAGGGGAGGGGAAGAGACCCTCTCTGCTTGAGACGTCTCGGGGCTCTGAGCTCAGGGGATAGGGGACTGACAAGAGAGGGAAGCCAAGTTCCTCCACCTGGGCTGCCCGAAGAGGCCGCGACCCTGGAGGGCCCTGAGCCCACTCACATCAGGGGCCCTAGCACCACCCCTGGGGCCTAAAGCGACAGTCTTAGGGGCCACTTCAACGTTTCCAGTTGCCTAGACAACGAGCCCGAGGTCAGAGCAACGGCCCTTCCGCACCTGCCTCAACTGCTGCCTGCCTCAGGCACCAGTCCCAGCCCCGAGGGTGCCTGCCAGTCCAGGTGACATGCCGGTGCTGTCCACCCCACGGCCCTCGCGGGTGACCACACTGAAGCGCACAGCTGTGGTCCTGGCGCTCACTGCCTACGGAGTCCACAAAATCTACCCTCTGGTGCGGCAGTGCCTGGCTCCAACCAGGGGCCCTCAGGTGCCGGCTGGAGACCCCACGCAGGACGCCCTGGGGGCCACCGCAGCCAAAGCCGGCATGAACCGGGTATTCCTGCAGCGGCTCCTGGTGCTCCTGCGGCTGCTGTTCCCTCGGGTCCTGTGCCGGGAGACGGGGCTGCTGGCCCTGCACTCGGCTGCCCTGGTGAGCCGGACCTTCCTTTCGGTGTATGTGGCCCGCCTGGACGGCCGGCTGGCCCGCTGCATCGTGCGCAAGGACCCTCGGGCCTTCAGCTGGCAGCTGCTGCAGTGGCTCTTCATCGCCCTGCCCGCCACCTTCATCAACAGTGCCATCCGCTACCTGGAGGGCCAGCTGGCCCTGGCTTTCCGCAGCCGCCTGGTGACCCACGCCTACAGCCTCTACTTCTCCCAGCAGACCTACTACCGAGTGAGCAACATGGACGGGCGGCTCCGCAACCCTGACCAGTCTCTCACGGAGGATGTGGTGGCCTTTGCTGCCTCGGTGGCCCACCTCTACTCCAACCTAACCAAGCCGCTCCTGGACGTGGCTGTCACCTCCTACACGCTGCTTCGAGCAGCCCGCTCTCGCGGAGCTGGTACAGCCTGGCCCTCGGCCATCGCTGGCCTCGTGGTGTTCCTCACGGCCAACGTGCTGCGGGCCTTCTCACCCAAGTTTGGAGAGCTGGTGGCTGAGGAGGCACGGCGGAAGGGGGAGCTACGCTACATGCACTCTCGAGTAGTGGCCAACTCGGAGGAAATCGCCTTCTATGGGGGCCATGAGGTGGGCCAGTTTGGGCACTGGGCTAGATAGGGAGGCCCAGGGCAGGCAGCTGGGAATGGTGGGAAAGCCCAATGCCTGCTGGGCTGATGCTAAAGCTGTAGCTGGCGGAAAGGGGCCTGGGGATGGGCAAGGCCTTGGATGGTGGTGCTCTTAGTTGCAGAAATGGAGAAGTAGGAGGGCCTGGTGGGAGCAGCCTTGCTGGTGGCCTGTGGCTCTAGGCCACTTCTGCTTCCTTGCCTGCCTCCTCCATGAGCTTGCCCTGGACTTGGTGCTGCAGATCCTAGCGGTTTGAGATGCTAGCATTCTGGCTCACCCAGCTCCTGCAGCTGGCCAGGAGGAGTCACCTGCCAGCTGGGAGCAGGGCCTGTGGGACGCAGCCTGCTGCCCAGCCTCTCCCTGGGCCCTTTGAAGGCTGGCGTCCGCCAGAGCTGGCCGGCATTATGGGCATGACTCAGCCCAAGCTGAGGTTAATGAGCAGCGCCCAGCTCAGGGGCCACAGCGGTGGTGGTGGCACTCGGGGTCAAGACCTGGGTCTTCAGGGTTTTAGACTGGACTAGCCTCCTCCCCACGCCTGGGGCCAGGGATGCCTGGCCCCAGCCGCCACCGCGGCAGGACATACTTCCTGCCCACCCCACAGCTGCCCTGCCTCCAGGGTGGCCGCCCTTCCGCATAGGTCTCAGGCACCCGGTGGGTGTGTGGTGGGCCTGAGCCTCTGGGGCAGGCCCTGGGAAAGGTTACTCCAGGCCAATGCTCCCTTTATCTTTCCTTGCAGCCCCTCCTCTTCCTCGTCCCTGGGGTTGCAGCTGCCTCAGGTCCTGCTCTCTGCAACTCCAGTTTCAGTTCCCGAGTGCTTTGGGGGGAGGGGCACAGTGCGGCATCCAACTCCTAAAGGCCTGTGTGTGTTCCCAGAGTCAGGTGGCCCCTTGCGCCTGGGCCCTGTCTCATTGGTTGTACATCAAGCAGAGAAGCAGGCTTGCCCCTGGTTTTTTAAAAGGGCTTGTCCTTGAACTCCACAGAAAGGGGTGTCCTGGGTGGGACCTGGTTTCAGATTAGGAGAAAAGTGCCTGGCCTTCCACAGTAACCCCTCTCCTGCTACCCTCTTCTTCCACATGTCAGCCTGCAGGGCCTTGGCACATAGCCATGGCCTTGGGTGAGGTGCTTGGCACATCACCTGCAGCTACATCGTCAGCCTTGGCTGGCACTCTTGCCAGCTACCAAGCATGAGCCTGGATCACCAGGGTGCTCAGAGGAGATCGTCAGTTTAGGAACAGGAAATTCTGCCTGAGAAAACTTGAGTTATGTGAACAAACCCAGGTGCTAGGAGCTGAAGAGAGAGCACTGGTTCTTTGGAGGATTTCCTCTGGCCCTGTCTTCAGGAAGTAGTTCATTTGCCAGGGTGGAGGCCCTGTGTGCCTCCTTGGCCAGTCTGGATTAGGCCTCAGCTGGAAAGCTGTGTGGGGTGACAAGCCCCCACGGGTGGGTTGATTGCCCTTGCTGTGCAGGCATGTGGCCTACTCCAGTCTCACTGGTTGATGTCCCCATGGACAAAACCTGGCTTCAGATCAACAGGTTAAGGCAGAAGTGACTGGCTGGCTGGTGGACAAATAGCAGCAAGTTCTCTTTACTAGAATTTCAATGAGGCTGCTTGTTTAAATGCACATGCACGCAACTTCTTGCATGAGAACAAAGTAAACAAGTCAAAGCATCATTTATAAGGACCTGGTTCTCCTAACAGCCCTGCCAGTGTGGTCCACATTCCTGCGCTGCTCGCTCCCTCCAGGCAGTATAAGCTTGGGCAGGACACTGTCTCCCTGGACCTTAGTATCCTATGATGGACATGAGAATACACATGGCAGAGCCAGGCTGTGATGCAGGCCTGCTGTGGGACATACCCTCCTGGTTTTGGTGGGAAAATGCTGTACGAGTTTCTCAGGGGGAGGAACCCTGGGAAAGTAGCAGGAGGCAGAGCCTAAGTAGGCAGAGATCGTTGACAAGTTTTTGTTTGTTTTTGTTCTTGGTTCCAGTTATTGAACCCAGGGGCGCTTAACTACTGATCCACATCTGAAGCCTCTTTTATTTTTATTTTGAGACTTAGGACCTCACTAAGTTGCTGAAGCTGACCTTGAACTTGCAATCCTCCTGCCTCAGCCTCCCAAGTTGCTAGGATTACAGGTGTGCACCACTGTGCCCTGTGACCAAGTTTTTCAAAACTCAGAGCACTGCCTTTCACCCTCCTGTACTGTTGTTTGCTTAGTTCAGGGTAGGAAAATTAGAGCTAATGATCACTGGAACTGTGGGGTGACTGGAGGGAGCCCAGGGCCCCACATGCAGAGGCCACCCAGGGTACAAAGAGGAGAAGGGTGAGTGTCCCAGCTAGAGAGGTATTGGGAAGAGGGGACAGGTGCCATGCTGTGACTAGGCAGTCCCTTTCCATCACCACCACCCACACCTGGGTCCTGGCTACACCCCAGTTGTAACCCCCAGCTCTTAAGCTGGTCATGGCCGTCAAATGGCATATTATGTGTGAGCGACCCTTGGAGATTTTCACCATCATCCCCACAGGAGTTGCCACAGGGCCTCTTGGTGTCTTGTCGTCCTGGCAGGTGGAGCTGGCACAGCTGCAGCACTCCTACCAGAACCTGGCTTCACAGATCAACCTCATCCTTTTGGAACGTCTGTGGTATGTCATGCTGGAGCAGTTCCTCATGAAGTATGTGTGGAGTGCCTCGGGCCTGCTCATGGTGGCTGTCCCCATTATCACTGCTACTGGCTACTCGGAATCAGGTGAGAGCCAGGGCTCTGGGAAAATGGGGCCAGAGCCCTGTTTTCTCCCATGGTGCTGGGTGCTAGATTTATAAGGACCCAGAGGTCAATCCCTCCTCATAGCTCCTTGTTGCCTTTCTCTCTGTGTACTCTTGATATTGCCCAACTGAGCCTGGAACCACAACTTGGGAACACTGCATGCCATTTTACCATGCACATGTATCCTTGTCCTCAGCCCAACTGTAACTTGGAGGTGGGAGGATTTGGGGAGTACCTTGGGTGAGCCCTTCCATGGCTCCAGCTTGGGTTTTCCCACCCCTAAAACAGTTCTTGAAGGTTTCAAAAGATGGAGACCACCACCCCAAGGCCTCTGGGGAGATCAGGAAGCCTGTCTTGTTATTTTAGTGATGGTCAGGTTGTTTTTGTTCCCATTTTGTTCCTCTGCTGGTTTGCAGCTTTTTCACTCTATTTTCAGTCTTTCAGTGGTTACCCTTGAGGGGTTTGAATGCATTCTTGAAAAGTGAGGTTAATCAATAGCTCTCCCCCTCCCGGACATTAGAACACCTTACCGTGGAGCACCAACCTCATCGCACATCGCAGTGTGAAGTTTAGCTGCTCGTGGTTTTCGTTCTTAGCCATTGCTTTAGCTGGTAGATGCACGTGTAGACTCAGCTGATTCTGTGCTGATTTCTCTGCTCAGCATTCCATTCTTATAACTCAGTCCTCCCCTCTGTGTTCCATTTCCTTCTTCCAGGTACACTGTTTTTTTTTGTACTAGGGATTGAACCCAGGAGTACTCAACCACTGAGCCACGTCCCCAGCAGTTTTTTTCTTTTTTTTCTCTTGAGAGAGAGAGGGTCTCACTAAGTTGCTTAAGGCCTTGCTAAGTTGCTGAGGCTGGCTTTGAACTTGCAATCTACCTGCCCCAGCCTCTTGAGCTGCTGTGAGATTACAGGTGTGTGCCACCATCCCAGCAGAGTACACATTTTTTTAAAGAGAGAGAGACAGTGAGAGAGAGAGAGAGAATCAATTTCATTTAGCTTTTCATGTGGCTTTGGTTGCTCCGACACTTCATTGTGTACGTGGTGATAGGGTTTGAACCTGTGTCCTGGCACATGCCGAGCAAGCGTCGTAACCACTGAGCTACCACTGCAGCCCCTGAGTACACATTTTTTTTAAAGTTCTTTCAGGAAAGGTTTCATCCTAGGACATTCTCAATTATTTTGTTGTCTGATAATACCTTTCTTTCACCCTTATTCCTGAGCTGAGGTTACTGTTGAAAAATCAATGATGGGTTTAATTGTTAGTAACCTGCATTTTCTCTCTGGGTGCCTTTATAATTTTCTCTTTCTCTGTGGCTTTCTGTGGTTTCGCCATGATATGTTTAGGTGTGCTTTTCTGTTTTTCCTGCTTGAGATTTGTGCGTCCTTCAAATATTCAGGTTTTTCAGCATTCGTCCCGCTCACTAATTCTCCAACTCACCGCTTACTCAGCCGCATCTAGTTTGATTTTTTTTATTTCTCATTGACTATTTCTGTAAGTTCTATTTGATTCTATTTCAAGTAGAAATTTGAAAATATAACTTTTCAGATAGAAATTCCAAACTGGTTTTTGTTTTATTTGCTCATCTGCTCCTCTTATGCTGCATATCATATCAGGCATACTCATTTCACAGTATCTATGCAAAGATTTGGGGGTCTAATCCACCGTTACCTTTGTTCTGCTGCTCCTTGCTCATGGTGGATCATTCCCTTGTGGGAATAGCTGTGGCCTCCACGGAGGGTTTGATTCCCTGTACATCTCTTCTTTTGGCCACACACCCCAGGGGTGATTAGCCAGTTGGTGGTCATGTTCATGTTAAGTTCTCAGCCTGGGCAGGAAGAGGGTGCTTCCAGAGCTTGGAGGCAAAATTCATTAGAAGCCAAGACACATAATTACAGATTCTTCGAGGAGACCTTCTGCTCAGTGCACTTAGAGCCCAAGTGAAGTCAGTGAGGCTTCCTGTCTTCTCCCCATGTGCTGCCTTTTAAGTACAGCTCTGCTTTAGAAAGTGTTATAGTTTATCTAGTCTAGTCAGAGGGTTTCAGATTTTATATATATATATATTTGATTTGTTTTTGAAACTGAAGTCTCTCTGATCTTCTCCTTATTTGGGTTTCCACTTCGAGGCTTCCATATCCTCAGCTGTCTGTGTCCCTCTCTGGGGGACCCCCTCCCAAAGGAGAAATATAACTCTGAGGGGTATACACACAAAGGGACGCTTTGATTCAGTCACAGGTGCCTGACCCAGCCAGCCTACTTGGCCCAGAGCATGTGAATCCAGCCATGAGGAAACCAACTAGGTTTGTAGGAGATTCAAATAAAGGTGAGGTACTGCCAAGCGTGGCGGCGCACACCTGTAATCACAGTGACTTGGGAGGTTGAGGCAGGAGGATGGCAAGTTTAAGGACAGTCTCAAAATAGAAAGGACTGTGGGTGTACTCAGTGATAAAGCACTCCTGGGATCAAATCTCAGTACTGAAAAAAAAAAATGTGAGCTCCGGGCCCTGCCACCTGGCCCTCATAGCCAATCACCTTTGGAAGATGTGCAAAGAAAACTCCCATCCTCCTTGCTGGCCCCACTTCTGTAGTGGCTTCCTTGTTATTTCCCTAAATACCAGGCATGCATCGACCTCAGGGTCTGTGTATCAGCTGTGTGCTCTGCCAGGAATGTTCTTTCCTCTGCTGCCCCTGAGGCTCTGTTGCTCTATCAGAACTTTGTTCTCAGGCACCCCCTAAGGGAGACCTGCTTTGACTACCTCCCTTTCTCTTCCCTTCCCTCTCACATCCCGCATGTGTCACTTCCTTGTGGAATTTCTCCCTTCCTCCCCACCTTGCTCTGAGAGCTGGATGAGGGTAGGGATTTTTATGTTTTGTCCCTGCTGCATTCCTAGTACCTGGAGGCAAATGAGAGTTCCACTTGAAGGAGAGCCAGTGGGAGGAAGCAGCCACTTAACCATTGGTGAAGATTTAGATAAGCTTTGCATTGCTGGCATAGCCTGGAGGGCCTAGGAAAGGCGCTGAGCCTGCCACACCCACTGCAGCCAAAAAGCCTTGCTCTGCTGCAGTCAGGCCTTTAGCTTCCTGAGGTGCTCCAGGGAGCAGTAAGTTCTACCTCCAGGATGCTGCCAGCCTTGTGGACCCCTTTCCTTTGTGCGCTCCGACTGCCAGGACATCGAGGAGGAGGAAGACTTGTGTGCCTGCCACCTGGTGGGGCTATGTCCTTGAGGGCACCATGGGAAGAAAAGCCTGAGGCCTTAGACTGAGGATCACATTCACCCACACACAGTTCATTTCCCTGGTTTCCTGGGCCTGGCCCCAGACGGCAACATGAGGTGCACGTCTATCTGTCCCCTCTCCACTGTGTTTCCATGGTTGATCCCTGAGGCTCCTACCTCAGGATCACATATGCTCCTGGGTGGAGTTCCTTCCCAACCCAGCCCCAGGGTCCTGGCCCTGATGCCTCTCCAGTGGTTGCTCACTCACCCTCCTGCACCCCGGACCCTGAAAGTCAGCTTTCTTCTTGCTCCCCCTCACCATTTCCAGATTCCTTGTGTAAAACTCCTGCTCCTCTGGGGTCTCCCAAGGTCAAGGGAGTCACAGCTGTCAGTGAAGAAGAGTTGAAGGGCATGATGGTGGGATCTAGACTGTGACAGAAAAGCAGTTTCTGACAGGAGAAGCTCTTGGGAGCAAACTGAGCATGGCCATTGGCACAAAGGTCAGAGACCATAGCTCAGATGGACATGGGAAGAACGCGAAGAACAGGGGGGCCCCAGGGAGGTCCGGAAGTGAGATACTCACATTTCAAAGACTGCTCTGGGCATTGGATGAGGAAATCCAGGTGTGACCCTGGGGAGCTCATATGGTGCAAGACGAGGGGCTAGGACAGTCTAGGTGGGTGGAGCTAGTTGTGCCAAGAAACAAAGCCACATGCCTAGTAACTCATTTTCTTAATCAATGTTATTGAGATGTGATTATACCATACAATTCAGCCTTTTATTTGTTGTTGTTGTTGTGGTGGTGGTGGTGGTGGTACTAGGAATTAAACCAAAAAGCACTCTACCTCTGAGTTAATCCCTAGCCCTTTTCTTTTCTTTCCTTTTCTTTTTTTTTGGGGGGTGGGTTCCAGCGATTGAATTCAGGGGTGCTTTAACCACTGAGCCACAACCCTAACCTTTTTTATTTTTTATTTTGAGACAGGATCTTGCTAAGTTGCTTAGGGCCTCACTAAAGTTGCTGAGGCTGACTTTGAATTTGCAATCCTCCTGCCTCAGCCTCCTGAGCCACTGGGATTACAGGCATGAGCCACTGCATCCAGGCCTTAATTCAGTGGTTTTTAATATATTCAGAGTTGTGCAACCATCACCACTATCTAAGTCCAGAACATTTATACACCCTAAAAAGAAATTCCAGATCCATTATCAGTCACTCCCCAGTCCTCCCTTGCCCAGCCCTTGGCATCCACTAATCTACTCTCTATCTGTGGATTTGCTTATTCTGGACATTTCATAGAAATGGAATCATATGATATGTGACCTTTTGTGACTGGCTTCCTTCACTGGACATAATTGTTTCAAGGTTCATCTATGTGATGAGATAGATCAGTACATCATTCCTTTTATAGCAGAATAATATTCTGTTGTATTTCTTTTTCTTCTTTGCAGTACTGGGGATTGAACCCAGAAGCGTTATACTGTTGAACTACATCCCCGGCCCTTTTAAAAAATGTTTTATTTTTAAACAGAATCTCACTAAGTTGCTGAGGCTGGCCTCAAACTTGGGATCCTCCTGTTTCAGCCTCCTGAGTCACTGGGATTATAGGTGTGCACCACCATAGCCGGCTTATACCACAGTTTCTTTATCCATTCATCTACTGATGGACGTCTGGGTTGTTGTTTGTACACTTTGGCTATTCTGAATAGTTCTGCTGTGAGCATTCGGTTTAATTTTTTATGTGGACATATATTTCTGTTTCTCCTGGACGTTTAGCTAGGAGTGGAATTCCTGAGTCCTGTGGCAATTCTGTTTAACTTTGTGAGGAAGTGCACTGTTTTCCAGAGCAGTGCAAGAGGGTCGCCTCTCATCCTGACCACTGCTTGTTATTATTTCCCTATTTTACAGTATCTCTTAGTGGTATTGATTTGCATCTACCTGATGGCTAATGATGTTGAACACCTTCTTCATGAGCTTAACGGCTACTCATATACCTTCTCTGGACAAATGTCTATTCAGAGCCTTGGCTGGTGGTTTGATTGGGTTATCTATCTTTGGTTGAGTTGTGAAAGTTTTATATATCCTGCATACTATGCCTTCACCAGATATGTGGTTTACAAATGTTTTCTCCCAGTGAGTATGCTGTCATTTCTCTTTCTTTCTTTCTTTCTTTTCTGGCAAAACTGAGGATTGAGCCCAGGGTGCTCTACTACTGAACTGCATCCCCAGCCCTTTTTTATTTTGAGTCAAAGTCTTGCTAAATTGCCCACGCTGACCCCAAACTTGGGCTCCTTCTGCCTCAGCCTCCTGAGTTGCTGGGATTACAGGCATGCTCCACTGTACTGGCTCTTTTCACTTTCTTAATGACGTCCTTTGGTGCCCAGAAGTGTTTAATTTTGTTGACATTCAGTTGATCTGTTTTTCTTTAGTTGCTTTTGCTTTTGGCATCATGGTTAAGGATATCCTTAATATCCAAAGTCACAAAGTCTTTGCTCTGTTTTCTTCTAAGAGTTTTTTCGATTTAGCTCTTACACATCAACCTGTGATCCCCTTAGTTAGTTTTGGTGTATGCTGTGAGAGGGGGGCCGTTCTTGTGTGCATGTATGTGTCCGGCTGTCTTTCCCCTGGTGCATCATTTTGGCTTTCCACTGTCTCCTCTCCGCTGGGCCGGCAGACTCAGAGGACATGAAGAAGGCAGCCTTGGAGAAGGAGGAGGGAGAGTTGGTGAGTGAGCGCACAGAAGCCTTCACCATTGCCCGCAACCTTCTCACAGCTGCTGCAGATGCCACTGAGCGGATCATGTCGTCCTACAAGGAGGTAATTCCAGCATGGTCCCCACCCCTGCTTGCTCCACTACCAGCAGTTGGCTGGAGCTAAGTCCATGCTACCCTCCTTACAGGTGACAGAGCTTGCTGGCTACACGGCACGGGTTCATGAGATGTTCCAGGTGTTTGAAGATGTCCAGCACTGTCGCTTCAAGAGGCCAGGGGAGCCAGAGGATACTCAGGTGGGGTCCGGGGCTGTGGTACGGTCTGGTGTTCGTGTGGAAGGACCCTTGAAGATCCAAGGTATGGTGGTCTTCCTGTAGAGCACCTCTTCTTATCCATGGGTCGCTGCTGCCTTGGCTCCTCCCATCCCCACCCTGACACTCTGACACTCAGGGCCCATTCAGTGTAATCAGGAGGGGAGGGCTGCCCAGCAGGGGCATTGAGGACTTCTGCTGGGTTTAGCCCAACTGCTGATGCATCCTCCTGAGGACCCTGGCTGAATTACTAGTTAAGAAGGTGGGGGCAGGGTGGGGTGCAGCTAGGCATGGTGGTGCATGCCTGTAATCCAAGGTATTCAGAAGGCTCAGTCAGGGGGATCGCAAGTTCCAGGCCAGCCTCAGCAACTTAGCAAGACCCTGTCTTTTTTTTTTTCAGGGCTGAGGACCGAACGCAGGGCCTTGTGCATGCTAGGCAAGCGCTCTGCCACTGAGCTAAATCCCTGACCCAAGACCCTGTCTTAAAATTAAAATTTTAAAGGACTAGGGATGTGGCTCAGGGGTAGAGCACCCAAGGGTGTAGTCCCCAGTACTACAAAAAGAAGGATAAAAATGCACTCCTTGAGTGCAGGGGATCATGCACCTATGCAGGGTGGCCAGAGAAAACTCATGGCAGCATGCAAGCATGGAGCAAGTCCAGCCAGCTGTCAGATACAATGAGACAATAGGAAGAGGGTCCTGGACATTGGAGCTGCCTTTAAGATGGTGCCAGGATGGTGGGGCCACATAGCCTCAGTGCCTCAAGTTCCAGAGGACCACAGGGTGGCAACCCACGGCACAGTACTAGACCCTGGGGAAGGGAGGTCAGCTTGTCAGAAGGCTTGGCTGTTTTCCCAAGGGAGCCTGGACAGCACTATATCATTTAGGAATCCACTGGCTCACTACTGGGGCAGCAAGGGAGGGCAGCTGGGGGCACACATACCCATCAAAACACTGCTGCATCTCCCCTCTTCATGGTCTTTCTGTAGGCCAGGTGGTGGACGTGGAACAGGGGATCATCTGTGAGAACATCCCAATCATCACACCCACGGGAGAGGTGGTGGTGGCCAGCCTCAACATCAGGGTAGGTCAAAGGACAGGGGATGTGACTCAGTGGTAAAGCACTTGCCTGCCTTGTGTGAGGCCCTGGGTTCCATCACCAGGAAAAAAAAAATCACAGGTTGAGCAGGGAAAGTGTGCCTTATAAGGAAGTGTTCACAGGCTGACTGAGCTGACAGGGCCAGGGTATACATCCTAGGTACCTGGCCATCTGTATCTGTAAGCCCCAGTCCTTGACTTGCCACCTGACTGCGCTGGCTGTAGCCACTGCCCCCAGATGTACGTGGCAGGCTGGTCAAGGTCAAGGTAAGAGACTAACATGTCTCTGACTATGAGTTCTGGAGCAATAGAGTTTATGCTGATAAAAGACACTAACAATTACCAGGATGGGTCAAGGGTTACACACGTGTTTCTGCTCTGATCATTGCCAGCTTCACACCATCCTAAAGGAGCAAAGACTTGGCGACTCTGGTTCCACTCCAGCCTCAGGGGAGGAGATTGCTGCTCTACCTATCTGGGCCCTTCTGCTGGGCAGGCTGGGTTCCTGCCCCATATGCTTTGAGAAGCCCCCTGTGCAGGAGGGTCTTTGTAGTGGACACAGAGCTATTCGCTGGGGTGTGCTCCTGGGCTCTGGCAAGATTATAGAATAGAATTGCAGGTATCAAACCATTCACTGATCACTTTTGTACCCAACTAGGGAGTAATGGAGTAAGGTGAAGACTGAGCAGGGGCACAGGGAGGAAGTAAGAGGGATTCATTCCTTTCTCCATTCCCTGAACTCTGGGCTGGGTACTGGAAACCAGTGATAAATCAGGAAGCCCTTGCCCTCAAGGAGTTACTACTCTTGGGAGTTACTACAGTGTTTCAAAGAGCCCCAGTTAGACAACTGTCCAGGGTATCATAGGAGCCACAAAAAATGATGGTCAGCATCCTGAGTGGGGGTGTGGAGGCCCAGTGAAGCGTCACCTAGTAGCCTCAGGCAGGAGCATGGGTTGGCATGACTGGGCAAGGGACTGAGGGAGGAGGGGCCAGGCCAGCCATGTCCCTGCAGGGAAAAGCAAGAGGAGTGGGGAGTGCCTGGGCTACGTTCCTTCATCTGATAAGTGGGTTGAACCTGGAGAGGGGGAAGATGGGAGAAAGCCCTGAGAGACAGCCAGAGGCAGGGCGCACGTCAGTACCCGAAGCAGCACAACTCAGTTCTGTGATCCACATTGCCCTGGTAGTGGTCACTAGAAGCTGGGGGAACAGCTGAGGGCTAGTGGCTTCCAGCCTGGCCTGGGAAAAGCCCAAGGAGGCAAAGACCCTGAGGTCGTGATAAGCAAGGACACAGCTAGGTACAGAGCAAGTCCAGGTGAGAAGGAGAAGTGATGGCTGGAAGAGCAGGGGCGGGAGTCCTGAGTGAGCCTGTAGCTCTTTTACCCGCTTTTGTCCTCTGGAGTCAATAGTCACGTAACAGTTTGGGTGTCCTGGGACTGTCCTTCAAAGTTCCACAGAGTGGGTGGTTTTGACAGCAGAAAGAGACTTTCCGGGTTCTGGAGGCCAGAAGGCTAGCAGGGTATTGGCAGGATGGGTTCCTTCTGCGGGCCATGGCAGCGGGGGGACCGGAGCAGGGCCGTGCCAGCTTCTGGTTTGTGGCAATCCTCGGTGATCCTTTGTTTCGGCTGCCCCACCCGGACCTGTCTTCACATGGCCTCTTCCCTCTGCATACGTCTATGTGCAAATCTCCCCTTCTGATAAGGACACCAGTGGTGTTGGGTTAGGGCCCACTCCAGCATGAGTTCCTGGTAATTTAACCAATTACATCTGCAAAAACCCTATCTCCAAATAAGGTCCCGCTCAGAGGCACTGTGGGGGTGAGGATTCCAGCACATGAATTCAGGGGGGCACAGTTCAACCCACTGCGCTGCCCAAGGTAAAACAAAGGCCAGGACTTTGAATCTTCCCTAGAGCCCTGTGCATGGTGGTGTTATCTGTGGCTTTCACAGATAAGGAAACACACAGAGGGAAGAGATTAAATGTGACGGTGCTGGTGGTGGCCAGGAAATCTCTGCTCCAGGGTGCCCTAACTCCATGCCCTGGGCTCTCTCCAGCACACGCCAGCACCAGTGCTCACTGAGAATCTTGCAGGAAGGAAAGAGTCTCTCTGTGCTCCAACCTCTCCTTCCCATGTATAGCACTTCCGGAACTCCAGTGTGGATAATGCAGCAGACTACCCAGGAATCTGGAGGTCCTTGTAGGCCTCCAGGCTTCTTTGTGGGCCCCTGGCACCTGTGGGAACAGGGAGATGAGCAGTGGAGATGTGGACTGTAAGTCGGTAACTGTAAGGAAAGCACCTTGCCAAAGGGCCTGAGGCTTTTGACCCTGTACTTGGACGCCCAGTGAAGTGGGAGTCAAATGGGATTGAGGACAGTATTGACTATCATGGCACACCCTTCCCCTTGTGCTGGCCCGTGCTCTGCGGGCATGTTGGGACCTTAGGGGACAGGAGCAGGACTTGTCCACTTCCCTGCGTACTGGGCCAGGAGTTCGTTTAGGGCTCTGGATGCTGGATCCTCTGGTCCTAAAGTTCCTTATCAAGAGATCAAGAATGGCCTGTCTGCCAACCTGGGACATAAGGAGCTTTCTGAGGCTGGGAAGGAAGCCACAGGGTGTGGCAAAGGAGGCCCATACCCGAGATGCCAGGGTCTGCTGCCTTGCTGCCTCTGCAGGTAGAAGAAGGCATGCACCTGCTCATCACGGGCCCCAATGGCTGTGGCAAGAGCTCTCTTTTCCGGATCTTGGGCGGGCTCTGGCCCACATACGGTGGTGTACTCTATAAGCCACCACCTCAGCGTATGTTCTACATCCCGCAAAGGTAAGGAGACCAGCCACAGACGGCAGCTGCAGGGCCTGCCTCTTCCCGCCGCGCACATAGAAGCTTACGGCAGAGGCCGAGGAAATGCTGACTCTGCCCCTCAGGAGAGGACACAAGACATTGCCCTGGAGCTGGTCAGGGGCTGTGAAGCCTGTGCCCTCCCTCCCCAACCCAGTCTACTGTGTCCATTCAAGATTTGCACAGGAGGGTTGGTGCACCTGGCCCTAACCCATAGATATGGGGTTCGGGTGTGGACACATTTTGTGCCTACATGTGTTAACATGAGGGGGGCACATGTTAGTGTGGGTGGGTGCATGGACATGCCGTGTGTCTACCACCTGGAAGGCTTTGTGATCGTCCAGGGCCACCCCAGAGCACCCTAGGGGACACAGGGCCACGCTACCCTTAGTGGACACACAGCTTTCTCACAGGCCCTACATGTCCGTGGGCTCCTTGCGTGACCAGGTGATCTACCCAGACTCAGTGGAGGACATGCGGAGAAAGGGCTACTCCGAGCAGCAGCTGGAAGCCATCCTGGACATCGTGCACCTCCACCACATCCTGCAGCGGGAAGGAGGTAGGGGCGGGGCTGCCGCCCAGTTTATCATCAGTTGCAGGGAACAATTGATTGCCCTGTGTCCCAGGACCCTGATGGGGAACCTGCTGCCACCCCCACCGCTGGCCTCTTCCCCCAGCCAGGGGGATGAGGATTCTGTCAGCAACCAGGAGTCCAAAGTGCCTGCTGCAAGCTCACCTACCAGGGTGGACAGGTGCTAAACCAGTAGCCTCAAGGAGACTTCCAACAGGGAACTCCCCTCTCTGGGAACCCAGGACACCCTCTCTCAGAAAAGAGAAGTCTGAGCCAAGATCTGTGGAACACTGAGAGGTCACCCCACCTGGGAGTGAAGGGGCAGCAGGGCAGAGTGCAGCTGAGACTCAGTGGCAGGGAGATGCTGGCTCACAGAGAGGCCTTCTAGGCCATGGGAGTCCGGACTTGCCTTGAGAGGGATCAGAAGCCTTTAAAAAAGTGGTTGGCAAGGAAAGTGACAGGTCAGTTTTGCGTTTCAACAAGATGACCCTCCAGGCAATGGGAAAGCACTTGTGGCCAGGATGGGGCTGGGGAGCAGAGTCACAGGGAACTATCAAAAGCGCCCTCAGGAGGGAGGATCATATGGCAAGAAAAGGTGTTTCAGAGAAGAGAAGAAGGCTTATGGAGGGACAGAATTTGTCTGCAGCATCCATTGTGCCCAGAAGGAGGAGAGGGCTGCCAGCTGCAGGCACAGAATGGAGGCCATGGTGGAGTTTCTTACTGAAATCTGAGCATCAGGCTTCCGCTTCCTGCCTCCCCCACTTAGATACAAGATGCCCTTGCACAAAGACCTCACTTCTGTGACTCTTCACCTGCACCATTAAATGAAATAACTCCTCCAGGCACAGTGCTGCACGCCTGTACTCCCAGCAACTCAGGAGGCTGAGGCAGGAGGATCACAAGTTCAAAGCCAGCCTCAGCAACTTAGCGAGGCCCTGAGCAACTTAGCAAGACCCTGTCTCAAAATAAAATATGAAAAGTGCTGGGCATTTGGCTCAGAGGTTAAGCGCCCCTGAATTCAATCCTCAGTACAAAAGAAAAAAGAAAAACAACAACAGAAATAACTCCTGTGAGGAGTTTTCAGCAAATGGCAGGGAGGTTGAGGATTCAGAAAGATTTTTCCCAGGTGTTGTCACCTTCCTGTGCAGAAAGTGGGGGCAGGAGGTAAGCTCACTGCAGCTCTGCTCACTCTGGAGCTTCATCCGCATCTTCCCCCTGACCTGGCCTCACCCTTTGCTCCTGCCACCCTCAACCTAGAAAGGCACTCCCCCTGCCCTCTGTGGTGCCCTCCTGAGTGCCCAGGACCTGTGGCCAACCATCACAACCTGCTAGGATTGAATTGACCTGTGAATAACAAGCTGTGCTGCCCCATAGTGGCTCAAGAGTTCAGCCTACTGTGCTGAACCCCAAGAAAGGCAGGGAGGGTGTGGCCCTGCTCTTGCAGGCTCTGGGGATCCAGGCTATTCTGTCAAGTCCCTCTGCTATGTGTGGCCTCCATTCCCAAAGTCACTTCATGATCCGGGATAGCTGCTGCAACCATCACACCCATGTCCCTAGCTGTGAGATGAAGGAAGTAGGGAAGAGGTTTGTCTTCTCTTTCAAAGAAGGTTCCACAAGCTGCCACATGTGTGACACACTCACATTCCATTGGCCAGAATTTAGTCAAATGGTCACACCTCAGCACAGGGCAAGCTAGAAAGTATAATCTTGACATCTTGACTCTGAGCTGCCACATGCCCTGGCAAAGCTTCTCATCCTGTGGGAAGACAGAGGATGATAGGAGAGGAGGCACCCCTCTGCAAAACCATCCTAGCAAATCACCCTGCTCCCCTGCTTGCTCACACAGCCTTGAAGTCCTGCAAGACTCTGCTGCTGCACCATGCTATGTAGCCCAGTCCCTCCAGCAAGGAGCCTCTACTCTGGGGAGGCCACTCTGCTCATCCCTGGGGCTCCCTGCCATGGCCATCTGCTGCCTACTGAAGGAGATGTGGGCAAGCTCACCCATGGCACCCCATTAGGGCTGCCATAACAAAGTCTCACAGGCAGGGGGCCTCAACAACAGAAATGCATGTCTCCCAGTTCCCGAGACTGGAAGCCCAAGTTCAAGGAGTGAGCAGGACTGGTTTCTTCTGAGGCTCCAGGCCTCTCTCTCCTTGGCTTGTGCCTGGCCATCTTCTTCATGTCTCTTCACACTGTCTTCTGCCTCTGCTTCTCTCTGCAGCCAAACTTCCCCACCCCTTTTATTTTATTTTTTAAAGAGAGAGGGACAGAGAGAGAATCAATTTTATTTAGTGTTCATGCGGCTTTCGTTGCTCCAACACTTCATCGTGTACGTGGTGCTCGGGTTCAAACCCACGTCCTTGTACTTGCTAGGCAAGCACCGTAACTGCTGAGTCACTGCGCCAGCCCCAAACTTCCCCTTTTTTATTAGGACACCAGTTCTACTGGATTAGGGCCACCCTAATAGTCTCAGCTGATTCTACCTGCAGTAGTGCTGTTTCCAAACAAGATTGCATTCTAAGGGGTAGAATCAGGACTCCAATGTGCCTTATTTGGGAGGAAGCAATTCTGGTCCCAACTCTTTCAATTATTAAAGGATCACAGACAGACAGACAAGGACACAGCAGAAGTAGGCAACTGGACAAGTGCCTTTGGGGTCAAATGTGCCCCGTCTTTCCATCATCCTATTGCCCTAGCTGCCCGCATAATCCCAGCACCCTGCCCCTCACACACAGGCACAGGGTCCTGTGGAACTGAGCAGAGCTCCTTGCCCTCTGGCCAGGTTGGGA
>PVKS010033648.1:0-21538 GCA_004027875.1 Aplodontia rufa | reverse complement strand
GGCTACAAAAGACCCAAGGTTCATCCTCGTCTTAGGGGATTGAGATGGGTAGGGAAAATCTGCATTCTGGGAAAAACTGCCCCTCCCCAAATGCCCAATATTGAAGACTGCCTGTGAGGTTATCATGCTGGGTCCCAGAATCATCACAAATATACCTTCAGAAAGATTTTTGGGCTGCAGGATAACACTCAAGATATGTATTTATTGGACACATATCATTACTACATGTTCTAGTTAAGCACCCTATACCTCAATCAGTTCCTTTACCTTGCCCTTCTTTTTTCCATAGTACTTACCATCTTTTAACATTTTAGATAATTATTATTTATTGTTTCTCTCTAGAGCAATGTAAATTCTATGAGGACAGAGATTACTGTCTGCCTTTTTGTTGTTCTTGTTGTATGAATACCTAGAACAGTGTCTGGTGCACAGCAGATACTCAATAAATATTATATGAATGATATTTTATCTTTCCCATCATCCATCACTATCAACTCAATTATTAAAAAAGTAATGGGAATTAATGATTTACTATTTTAAACACTAAATAAGTCAAAATGAAACAACCACAGAAAAAGACTCCAAACCAAGAGGTTTACTGAATCCACTAAACATTTCCATCCCATATTCTATAAACCAAACAATGGTCTCTGTACAGAGAATTGCCAGCCTTCAAACACATGTGCAAAATTATTATGTGATATTTATACTCTTAAAGGGATGAAAGGGAAAAACAAGGTATGTATTTTGCACCTTACATTAGGATCCCAAGTTCAGGTTTTGATTCTTTTACAAATACCCAATATTCCCAACCAGATTTAAATATTCCATCCTTTCTATTCCTACAGGCTTTTAGTTAGGTGCCTTTATTACAGACCACTTTTGCCTCGCATCACAGTCACTTTTTATGAAGATACCTATGGATTCAACTACTTGATGACAAAGAACAGATACTTTAGAAGGTCCTTACGTGGTAACTGGAGCAGAATTGCATTTAGTACATGCTTATTAAGTTGAATTTCCATAGTGTGTATAACTGGAAAGATAAAATACATATATCTCACCACTGTGTTATAGGAGTAAGCTGGAAGGAAAACAAGTTCTAGGTATTCTTTGAAAAGATCACCTGAGCCAATAATCTGAGCAATCAACTTTCACCTTTTAAACAAAAATCACCTGGTCCTGTCTTTGGAAGAATAACCATGTGCTTAGGCGAGAGACGCTACTAAAGGATTTGAAGTGCTGGATGAAGTTTTCTTCAGATCCTTATAAGGGGAAATGAAGCAAAAAGTGGGACTTGAGACTGAATAAAATCTATGAATGAGTACACTAGTCTTCCTGGCCCTCTAAAATAATCACCACCATAAATGTGCGATGTGCATTTATATATCTTTGGTGAAAATGGGCCTTTGAAAGAAAAATAAACATTGATCACACCAAGATTCTTTGAACTATTAGTATCATTATGACTTTGTATTTGTTTAGTAGTTTTTATCCAACAAAAAATACAGGTAAGAGCTCCTTATACAAACTCCCCAGATGCTGCATTTGTTTTACTATGGTGATATGTAGTTATAAAACAGCACATAGCTACAAATTCTATTTCCATTTCAGTATAGCTCCAAAGAAAGTGAGCTCTTTAGTATGAAATCATTTGACTAGCAGCAAATGTATCACAATGTTGCATAATATCCCATTATGGCCTTTGGGCAGAGAAATCATGCTTTTAAAAATCTAATTTAGAAACAACACCATCACATGATAATGTAAAGGGATTAAATTATCAATAATGTCACAGTAAAAATTCAACTGTTTCATTTTCATCTTCTAGATTTTGTTCATCTGAATATATGATCTTTGTATAATTACAGTGATGTTAGTTATGTCACATCTCAGTCAAGGAGATCAAGGATTTTAAGAGGGAAAATAAATAGATATCAATAATGTATTATGCTTACCTTCTGTAAAACTTTCCATACTTTTTGATAAAATCCAATTGGGACTCTGTTCAGGGCTCCATCCAATCTTCTCCGGCGTTGCCATTGACCTTGACGACTATCTCTAGGCATCTGCTGACCAAACGCACTAGGAAAAGACCCACTACTTGGAGTCACACAGGTTCCAGGGGACTTGGGAGGAAAGGAAGGAAAGAACATAAATCAGAAGTGATCTATATTTCTCTGATAAAGTATTATATAGCAAGTGAACAATGAACATTCTGCTGAATTACAGACTGCATATTATGTAAAACAGCCATGATAAAGAGGTAACAGGGAAGCTAGTAGAGTTATATGTATCTAGTAGTGCTGTAGATTTGAACAATGCTTTTAGAAAGCATTCTGGTGTTATTTACATAAGAAGAGCTTTAAAAATATTGACAACATGGGATACTGTTAGCTGTCTCTTTACTTGCTTCTCTTGAAATTCTAACTGGTGGATGGCTTAGTTTATTGCTCTCATGGGCCATAACACAAGCCTCAGTAAATTTAAAAGGATTAAAATCAAATTACCACAATATAATTAAATTAGAAATCAGTAACAGGAAGAAATCCAGGAAATTTGTAAATATACTGACATTAAACAACATACTCCTAAGTAACCAATGCATTAAGGAAAAAAATCAGAAGGGAAAACTGGAAGTACACTGAGGTGAAAGAAAATAAAAACACAACATACCAAAACTTTTGGGGTATAGTTAAAACAGTTTAAAGAAATTTATATCATAAATGCTTGTATCAAAAACAATAAAATCTCAAATCAATAACCAAACCTTCCATCTTAAGACAACAAGGGAAAACTGAACTGAAAGAAAGCAGAAGGACATAGTAAAGCTTCAAGTGGAAAGAAATGAAATGGAGAATAAAAAATAGAGAAAAACCAATGAAATCCAAATTTATTTCTAGAAAAATATCAATAAATGGACAAATCTTTAGATACATGGGCCAAAAAAGAGGGAATAGAGGACATCAATTCTAACCTTACATAGATGAAAATTATCATAAGGATATACTATTAGCAGCCATATGCTAACAAATCATGTAACCTAGAGGAGAAGGACAAATCCTAGAAAGACTCAAATTACCCAAACTGCTTAAAAAAGAAACAAAATCTGAATTGATTTCATAACAAAGAGATCAGATTAAGTAAAAAACTTCCTACAAAGAAAAACCCAAACAGAGATGGCTTCACTGATTAACTTACAAAACATTTAAAGACAAATTAATACAAGTTCTTTTTCTTTCTTCATAGTACTGGAGATTGAACCCGGGATCCTTGTGATTGCTAGGAAAATGTTCTAGTATTTAGCTACAACCTGAGCATTTTTAATTTTTATTTTGAGACCTGCTAAATTTCCCAGGATGGCCCTGAATTTGTGATCCTTCTGCCTCACCCTCCTAAGTAACTGGGATTACAGGCCTGTGTAACCACATCAGTTATTTTTTTTCATTTTAAATGTTTTTTGTTATCAGTACATCATAGTTATGCGTAATAGTGGGATTCATTTTGACATAATGATACATACTTAGAATAGAATTTGTTCCATTTTATTCCTAGTATTTAATTCCTCTTTCTCTCCCCTCCTCCCTCCCCATTTCCCTTCCTCCACTCTTTTGGACTTCATTCTACGTGTTTATTATTTTTTAACTGGTACCTGATAGATATTCATAAAATAAAATTCATTGTGTTATATTCATATATGTACATAGCATAATTTGTTCAGTTTCATTCTGCAGTTCCTCCCTTTTCCTATCCCTCTCCCTCCCTTTCTCTACTCCACTGATCTCCCTTCTATTTTCATGGAATTTCCTCCCACCTTCCCTCCTCCCCCTTATTTTGATCTAGCTTCTGCACATGAAAGAAAACATTCAATCCTTGACTTTCTGAATCTGGCTTATTTTGCTTAGCATGATAGTTTCCATATTCACTCATTTATCAGCAAATGTCATAATTTTGTTGTTCTTTATGGCTGAGGAAAGCTCCATTATTAATACCAATTCTTCAAAAATGCTTCCAAAAAGGAGGGAATGATTCCCAACTCATTCTATGAGGCCAGTATTATCCCAATACCAAAACTACACAAAGACTTCACATAAAAGAAAACTGTAGTCTAATACCCTTTATGAATATAGATTTAAAAATCCTCAACAATCTGGGTGTGTTGGTGTACACCTGTAATCCCAAATACTTGGGAGGCTGAGGCAGGAGAATTACAAGTTCGAGGCCACCTTGACAACTTGGCAACACCCTATCTCAAAAAGAGCCAGAGATGTAGAGCACCCCTGGGTTCAATTCCCAGTACTGCAAAACAAACAACCAAACAAGCACACCTCGACAAAAATGCTAGCAAACTGAATTCTGTAATATATTAAAAGTATTCAATACCATTGTGAAGTGGGATTTATTCTATCAGGTCTAGATTTTGAAAACATCTAAACATGTTAGGCATGGTGGCACATGCCTGCAACTCCAATGGCTTGGGAGGTTGAGGCAGGAGGATCACAAATTCAAAGCTAGCCTCAGCAATTCAGCCAGACCATAAGCAACTTAGTGAGACACTATCTCAAAATAAAAAAAAAAAAGGCTGGGGATGTAGCACCCCTGGGTTCAACCCCCAGTATATGTATATTTAATTTATATAATCAACACAATAAATTATATCAACAGAATAAAGAATAAAATCATCATCTGAACAGTAAGAAAAAGCATTTAACAAAATTCAATATGCTTTCATGATAAGAACATTCAACAAGCTAGGAAAAGAAGGAGCTTCCTCAATCTAACAAAAGGTTACTTTTTTTCTCTGAAAGTACATAGCTAACATAAGACTGATAATTTCTCCTCTTAAGACTGGAACAAGACAAGGATGACCAATCTCACTACTTCTGTTTAGCATTGATTGTACTGGAGGTTTAAGTAAGAAAAGAAGTAGCACTATTTCTATTTATAGATAACATGATCTTGTATCTAGAAAATGCTATGGAATTCATTAAGAAATAACTACAATAAATAAATAATATCATCAACTTGCATAATTTAAGATCAACAGCAATCATTGATTATATTTTCTTGAATAGATATTTCACCAAAGAAAACATGTAAATGGCCCACAGGTATATCAAAAGGTGCTCAACACAAGAAGATTTGTAGAGTACAGGGGAGGGAGAAAGAGGGGAAGGAAAGGAGAAGTACTGTGAATTGAATCAGAACAAAATGAATTCTAAGCTTTTATAATTATGTGAAAATGAACCCTAATATTGTATAACTAAAACAAATTAATAAAAATTAAAATATCAAAATTATAAAAGATGCAATATCACTTATTATGAAAATGCAAATCAAACCATGATAATGGACATTTTCTACAAAACAAAAGATTGCAAATGCTGATAAGCAGGTGAAGCAACTGGAACCCTGTATGCCATTGATGGGTATGTAAAATGGTGCAATTAATGTGGAAAACAGTATTGAGATTCCTCAAAAAATTTAAAAACAGAATCACCACATTATATAACAATTCTACCTCTGGGTATTTATCCAAAAGAATTGAAACGAGAATCATTTTAGAGATTAGGGAATATTCTTTTGTTGTTTTGCAGTGATGGGGATTGAACCCAGGACCTCACACATGAGCACTTTAAAACTGAGCCACATCCCCAGCCAGAAATCAGGATCTTGAAGAGATACCCTGTACTCCTATCTGAAATGCAGCATTCTTTATTCATGAAAGCCAAGATAAGAAAGTAATTAAATTTCTATCAATAGATGAATGGTGTAAAATGTATAATATTTCAATTTTATAAAAATGGATATCTATCCACAGATTGAGGATGGAAAGGATGGAAAAAAATCTACCAGGCATATTGCGCAAGAAAGCAAGCTGGTGTTGCAGTACTCATAGACACCAAAGTAAATTTCAAACATAAATTAATCAAAAGAGATAAACAATACAACAGGAAGATACAACCATAGTAAATCTATGCTTTCCAAACACCAATGCCCCCAACTATGTGGAAAAATTACTCCATGACAAAAAACCACTTGTGGACCTCAACATGGTAATACTGGGAAACTTTAATACTCCCCTATTACCAACAGACCGATTATCAAAGAAAACCCCCCCCCAAAAAAAACAACAAACAAAAACGAAAAAACCAAAAAACAATAAAAAGATCTTCAGCCTAAACAACTCCATAAATCAAATGGACTCAACAGACAATAGAATATTCCTCCCCAAATTGGCTGAATATACCTTCTTCTCAGCAGCACATGGATCCTTCTCCAAAACAGATCATATTCTAGTTCACAAAGGAAATCTCAGCAAATATAAAAAAGTAGATATTATTTCATGTATCCTATCAGGTCATGGTGCCATGGCCCTAGGAATTAATAACAAAAATCATAACAGAAAACACACATATACATGGAGATTGAATAATACCCTGTTAAATAATGAATGGATCCAAGAAGACAGGAGAGCAGAAATCAAGAAATTCTTGGAAGTAAATGAGAATGAAAACACAACATATCAAAACCTCTGAGACAACATGAAAGCATTTTTAAGGGGAAAATTTATAGTACTGAGTGCCTACATTTAAAAGCAGGAATAAATATGCTTATGCTCCACTTCAAATCCCTACAAAAGGAAGAACAATTTAATTCCAAAGTAAGCAGAAGAAAGGAAATAATCAAGATCAGAGCCGAAATCAATGAAATTGAGAACAAAAACACAATAAAAAGAATCAATGAAACAAAGAGCTGGTTCTTTGAAAAACTAAATAAAATTGACAGAGCCCTAGCAATCTCACTAAAAGAAGGAGAAAAAATGAAGGAAATTAAAAAAAAACAACAACAAAAAGGGAGCAGTCACCACTGACCCCACAGAAACCCAACAGATTATCAGAATGTATTTTGAAAAATTATACTCCTCTAAATTAGATAACCTGGAAGACATGGACAAATTCTAGACACATGCAACATCCCCAAATTGACACAGGAAGACATTGAAAGCCTAAACAGCCCAATAACAGGCACTGAAATCAATACAGCAATTAAAAGCCTTCCAAAGAAGAAAACCCCAGGACTTCATGGATTTCCTATTGAGTTTTACCACACCTACGAAGAGGAGCTAACATTTCTCCTTGTTAAACTATTCCAAGAAATTGAAAAGGAGGGAACTCTCCCAAACACTTTTTATGAGGCAACTATAACTCTGATACCAAAACTCATCAAAGACACATGAAAAAAAGAAAATTATAGGCCAATATTCCTGATGAACATCAATACAAAAATCCTCAATAAAGTTCCAGCAAAACACATTCAAGAACACATCAAGAAGGTAATTTATCACCACCAAGTGGGCTTCATCCCAGGGACACAAGGCTGGTTCAACATATGCAAATCAAAAAATGTGATTCATCATTTTAACAGAATCAAGGGCAAAAACCATATGATCATCTCAATAGATGCACACAAGGCCTTTGATAAAATCCGGCACCCATTTATGCTAAAAACTCTGGAGAAATTAGTGATCAAAGGAACTTATCCTAAATATGTAAAGGCCATATATGACAAACTCTCAGCTAGTATAATACTAAACAGAGAAAAGCTGAACACATTTCCACTAAACTTGGGAACAAGACAAGGCTACCTACTCCCACCACTTTTATTCAATATAATACTTGAGACCCCAGCTGTAGTAATCAGGCAAGAGAAGGAAATCAAAGGGATAAGGATATGAAGAGAGAAAGTCAAACTATTCCTTTTTGATGACATGATTCTGTATCTGGAAGATCCAAAAAACTCCACTAGAAAACTACTTGAGCTTATAAAAATATCTAGCAAAGTGGCAGGATACATGATCAATACCCATATATCATTAGCTTTCCTTTATGCCAACAATAATAGGGCAGAAGGAGAAATCAGCAATTGGTTCCATTCATAATATCCTCAAAAAGTATAAAATACTTGGGAATTAATCTAACGAGGGAAGTAAAGGATCTCTACAATGAAAATTATTGGACAATGAAGAAGAAATTATAGAAGACCTGAGAAGATGGAAAGATGTTCCATGATCTTGGTTAGGCAGAATTAATATAATTAAAATGGCCATTCTGCCACAAGTACTATACAGATTCAATGCAATCCACATCAAGATACCAATGTCATTCTTTACATATATAGAAAAACCGATTCTCAAATTCATTTGGAACAACAAGAAAGCCAGAATAGTCAAAACACTACTAAGCAAGAAAGACAAAACAGGTGGTTTTGCAATGCCAGATATAAAATTATACTACAGAGCTGTAATAACAAAAACATGGTACTGGCATGAAAATAGTAACAAAGACCTATGGAATACAATAGAAGACTCTGAGACAAACCCACAAATAATTAAACGTCTGATATTTGACAAAGGGGGTAAAAATATAACATGGGAGGAAAGACAGCCTATTCAACAAATGGTGCTAAACAAACAGGACAGCCACTTGCAGAAAGTTGAAATTAGATCCTTATCTCTTACCTTGCACAAAAACTTAATCTAAATGGATCAAGGAACTATGAATTAACCAGCTACCATGAAACAGCTAGAAGAAAAATTAGGACCAACACTCCAGCATATTGGATTTGGCAAAAAGTTCCTCAACAAGATTCCCAAAGTAAAAGAATTGTAGTTAGGAATTAATGAGTGGGATTCCACTAAATTAAAAAGCTTTGGGTCAGCTAAGAAATTGGTCAAAACTCTCAAGAGAGAACCTTCAGAGTGGTAGATAATCATGGCCTGTGATTCCTCCAACAGGGGACTAATATCCAAAATTTACAAATAACTCAAAGAACTACTATCAAAAACACAAACAATCTAATAAAAAATGGGCCAGATAGCTAAAGAGAAAATTTTCTACAGAGGAAATCAAGCAAGCCAATGAATACATGAGCAAGTGTACTAAATCACTAGTAATCAGAGAAATGCAAATCACAACTATATAAAGATTTCAACTCAATCCAGTCAGATTGGCAAAGATGAAAAATATAAATAGTAACAAATTCTGGAGAGGTTGTGGGGAGATAGGAACGCTATCACACTGTTGATGGAACTGCAGACTGTCCAGCTACTCTGGAAAGCTGTGTGGTGACTGCTCAAAAAATTAGGGTTGGATCTACTATATGACCCAGCTATCCCTCTTCTGGGTATTTTCCCAGAGGAGTGAGAATCAGCACATTATAGCGACACAGCAAAATCTATGTTTATAGCAGCTTAATTTAAAATAGCTAAATTATGGAATCAACCCAGGTGCCCTTCACTGGATGAATGGATCCAAAGGCTCTGGTATATATTTATAATGGAATTCTACTCATATATTAGAAACAACGATATTGTGGCCTTTGAAGATAAATGAATGGCAATGGAAGAAATCATGCTGAGTGAAGTTAGCCAAATCCAGAGACTTAAGGGTCAAATATTTTCCCTCATTTGTGCAGGCTAGAGCAAAACTCAGAGTTGGGTGAAAGCTAGTTAAATCATGTTATTAGACCCACCAAAGGCATAGCAACACATAAACTAGGGGAACCACAGATATGTAGGTGGGAGAGGGGAGAGGAGGGGTGGAGTTAGGGGAGGTGGAGGGAGGACAGGGAGGGATCTAGGGAGATAATCAACCATGTAGCATACTCTCTACCCCCACCCTCAAGAAGCCAAATAGTACTTATGCAATCATTTAATTCTGGAAAATTCACAATTATATATATATATATATGCATATATATGGACATTTATATCTGTTGTAGGGGTGAAATACAGTAGAATCAAGAGACTACGGTGTGGGCAGTGTGGGGATAACTCTGTTTTATGATCAAATGCATATCACATTGTTACTTTATATGCATTTATGATTGTACAACAACTCACGTCCTTAATAAAAAAAGGGTATCTTACAAAATACAGAGAACACTATGCTAAGTGAAATAAGATAGTCACAGAAGAACAAATACTGTATGATCTTAGTTATTATGTAAGTCATCTTAAATATCTAAACTCACAGAAACAGACAGCAGAATGGTGGTTGACAGGAGGTGGGAAAAGGGGAAAATTGGGGACTTGCTATTCAATGGTTACAAAGTTTCCATTATATAATATGAATGAATTCTAGATATCTACTGTATAACCTCATGAGTATAATTAATGATAGCATCTTATATATTTAAAATTTTAAAGGGTAGATCTTATGTTTAAATGTTCTTTTTTGCTACTGGGTATTGAACACAGGAGAGCTTAACCATTGAGCAACATTCCCCAGCCCTTCTTATATTTTATTTATTTTTTAAGTGAGAGAGAGGGAGGGGAGGAAAGGGAGAGGGAGAGGGGGAGAGACGGAGAGAGAATCAATTTTATTTATTTTTCATCTGTTTTTTTCTTCAATCCTTAGTTGTGTATGTGGTGCTACAGTTTGAACCTGGGTCCTCATGCATGCCAGGTAAGTGCTCTAAGCACTGAGCAATCACTCCAGCCCCTTATATGTTATTTTAAGACAGGGTCTCAATAAGTTGCTGCTGGGATTACAAGCCTGTGCTACTGGGCCTGGCTTAAATGTTCTTATTTTAAATAAAATAATCAACTGTATTGTTAAACTGTGTTGATTAGCAATCTGAAAGTAAAATCAGCAATTCAATTTAAAATAGCATCAACAAATAAAATACTTAGAAGTAAATTTAACAAAAGAAAAGCAAACATATACTCTGAAAGCTATAAAATGTTAAAAGAAATTAAATATTTAAATAAATAGAAAGAAATACATGTTCATGGATCAGAAGACTTAATACTTTTAAGACGTCAATTCTCCCAAAACAGATCTACAGATTGAACACAATTCCTATCAAAGTCCCAGCTGGTTTCTTTGAAGAAATTAATAAACTACTTCTAACATCCACATGGAAATCAAGGGATCCAGGATAGCTAATATAATCTTTTCAACAAGAGGTACTGGAACAAATGGGTATCCACATACCCAAGAATGAAGTTAGAGCCTTACCTCACACCTTACACAAAGAATAACCCAAATGCTTCACTGTGCTGCAAAGAGTTAACACAGCAGGCCAGAACTACTATTTGAGGAAAGGCCTGCTTATAAGATTGGCCTTTGTCTAGCATTTGGAAATCTGGACTATGGGAGGTATCCCACCATTCCCAGAACTGATAACAGTGGCTTACCATGCCTAAAATATTCATATGAACACTATGGTTAATGCTGAACACCTGCTTTCCTTCTGGGAGTCTGGAGTTTGGTATGTGCTGATTTATATGACCAGTCCCTAGTAAAGTCCCTGGGTGCATTCTTTAAGGAGCTTCTCTTTTTGCTAATATTTCATGCATGCTATCAAAACTTGATGCAGAGGGAATTAAGCACATCCTATACAACTCCACTAGGAGAGCATTCTGGAACCCCTGCCTGTTTATCTGAGATTTACTCAGTGTACCTGTTTTCTTTGCTGACCTTGTTTTGTATCCTTTGGCTTTAACAAATCATAGTTATTAGTATGAGTATATGCTGAGTCCTCCTAGTGAATCACTAAACCTGGGGATAGTCTTGGAGAGTACCCCCTCCCAAAATTATAGACCCAAATGTAAGAACTAAAATAATAAAAATCTTAGAACAAAAATAGGAGTAAATTTTTATGACCTTGAATTAGGTAAACCTTCTTACATATAGCACCAAAAACATGACCAACCAAAGAAAAAATAGATAAATTGAACTTCCTCAGTATTAAAAAATTTTTGTACTTCAAAAAACATCATTAAGAGAGTGAAAAGGTAATCCTCAAAATGGGAGAAAATATTCATAAATTGCGTATAATTTAAGGGAGTTGTATTCAGAATATTTAAAGAGTATTTGCAAACCAACAACACAAGAAAAATAAATTATGCTTAGTAATATCAGCTTA
This sequence comes from Aplodontia rufa, assembly GCA_004027875.1. NCBI lineage: Eukaryota > Metazoa > Chordata > Mammalia > Rodentia > Aplodontiidae > Aplodontia > Aplodontia rufa. The sequence continues at coordinate 9,604 of PVKS010033648.1, read as the reverse complement.
ACCCAGAGATCCAAGGGTTGAATGTCTCCACTCATCTGTGGAGGCTGGAACTAGACCCTGGCCATTGAGAAAGATGGTCTATTATCATGTGTTAAATCCAGATAAGGTGTAATGTTATACAACCTAATACTTTTTTAGAGATATTGTGGGTAAGGGAAGGGAGGGATATGGGTGGGAAATTGCGGGGGAGCACTCCTGGGGATAAATCTAGTATCCAGAAACTATACACATTTTATATTATTTTGTTAAAAACTTGTATGCTTGTTCAAAAATAAAAAAATGAATAAGAATATTAAAAAAATGGCCAAAGGATCTCAAATGGCATTCCTGCAAAGATAAACAGCCAATAGGCTCATGAAAAAAAGTTCTATATTACTATACTACACCAAGCAAATGTAAATAAAAACCACAATGAGATATTACTTGTTTTCATCAGTATTTTAGCTGCTATGACTAAAAGACCTGACAAGAAAAATTTTAGAGGAAGAAAAATTTATTTGAGGGTTCATGGTTTCAGAGGTCTCAGGCTCCATTCCTCAGGGATTGAAGTGAGGCAGAACATCATGATGGAAGGGTGTGGAGGAGGAAGATGGCTCAAGGCACTGCAATCAGGAAGCAGAGAGAGACTCCACTCACCACATACAAAATATATACCACAAAATCATGCCCCCAATGACCCACCTCCTCCAGCCACACCCTACCTGCCTTCAGTTACCAGCCAGTTAAATCTCTATCGGGGATTAATTCACTGAGTGGGTTAAGGCTCTCATAACCCAATTGTTTCAACACTAAGCTTCTTGCATTGTGTCATATAGGAGATTTTTGGGGATACCTGACATCCAAATCATAACACTACTCATATCCACTAGGACAACTATAATAAAAAGACAATTATAAGGGATGATGAGAATATAAAGAACCTAGAACCCTTATACATTGCCAGTGGGAATGTAAAATAGTGCAGCTTCTTTAGAAAAATTTGGCAGTTCCTCAGAATACTAAAAATGACCAAGCCCTCCCACTCCTAGACACATATGCAAGAGAAATGAAAACAAGTCTGTGTTTACTTGTACATGAAGGTTCAGAGAAGCAGTATTCATTTTTGTTTATTTATTTATTTGTGGTGCTAGGGATCAAACCCAGGACCTCTCACATGCCAGGCAAGCACTCTACTACTAAGCCACATTCCCAGCCCAAAATGGAAACAATTCATATGTCTATCAACTGATGAATAGATAGATAAATTGTGGTATATCAGTACTATATGATATTATTCTGTAATAAACAGGAATGATGTACTGATAGATAATACAACATAATGAATTTTGAAAACAATTATATCAAACAAAGGATGAAATATACTGGCAAAAGTGGTTGACAGTTTAGTTTCAAAAATAAATTTAAAGTAGAAGATAACAAATATTTCTTGAGAAAAATACTTCTTATATTTTAATAGCCTACATCACCAACTATTGCTATGTAAAAGAGAAATGTGCCCTAAAACATTTCTATTGACGAGTGACTATGACACAAATCTGTCAAGTAGATGAACTATCATTTAATTAATTTTCATTGTCTTATGTCTACCACCAAGATCCTGGACTAATACTAGTGGGGTCAAACCAGAAAGGATATGTATTTGATACAGTACAATTCAGACTGTCAATAATTTTGAGTTGTATGTAAAATAATCTTCTACTTCTCTGTCCTCTATTAATATGGCTCCGATAGAGATGGCCAACCTGTTATGTTCATTAGAGTATTTGGTTAAGGTAAACTGAAAGATTGTTTTTAATAGTTTTCCATTTTTGTTTGGCTGTCATCTGGCCTAAATCTCTTCAGTCTATGAGATCTGAAATCATAGGCCATTATGAATCATTGATGTAAAAAGAAGAAATTTAATTAAATACCAGTCTTTCTAAACTATAAGTTGCATGAGGGCAAGGGCCACATCTGTTCTGTTTACAATTGTATCTACAGTGCCTGACACAAAATTGGCACCGATGTTTACTCACTGAATTAATGCTCAGAAGAAAAACTGATTCAGTAGTTTTGAGATTGAAAAGTGCATAAGAGTCACCTAAAGAGCTTATTAAAACAAAGTGCTTTATTAAGGACCCTGGCCATTGAGAAAGGTGATCTATTATCATGTGTTAAATCCAGATAAGGTGTAATGTTATATAACCTAATATATTTTTAGAGATGTTGTGGGAAGGGGAAGGGAGGGATAAGGGTGGGTAATTGGGGAGGCACTCTTGGGGATAAATCTAATCTTCAGAATATATATATACATTTTATATTATTTTGTTAAAAACTTGTGTGGTTGTTCAAAAAATAAATTACTCAATTAAAAAAATACCAAAGCAAAGTTAATTCAAACCATAATTACCAAAATGCAATGTTATTATTGAAAAAAATGACTTAAATATAATGAATGACACAAACAAACAAAAAAACCAAAGTGCTGGGCCTCATCCACAATCTTTCTGATTCAGTAAGTCTGGGATGAAAACCAAGAATGCTAATGCTGTCTAGTACATTGCCTGGTACTTAGTAAGCATGTAATAAATCACACTAATTGAAAGAATAAATATATAATACAAAATAGCAGCAGTTACCAGAAAAGACGGTGACATCATATCTATACCCGAGAGGTGACCACCATTGGGCTATGAAAAAAAATTGAGAAAACAAAATTTTAAAAGGAGTGAGGTAAGGCAATCAGACTTATGTTTTTAAAAGTTATTAGTACAGTAAAAGTGTGTAACATTTAAGTAAGTAGCCAGTTGTTATCATTAAAAAGCTGATTAAATAGCTTTACTACAGATGTCATGTTAAAGAATAAAATAAAACTACCTTAAAAATGTTTTCACCTAGAAGAGGGCACCCGTGAGCATAGAGAAAAGGACTTGGAACAATACAAATTACCAGACAGGCAGATGAGGATGTAAATCATTATTGAGAAATAAGAAAGTAATGAAAATTTAGGGCTTTCAGTCCTCCAAAATTATAGTCCTATATAGTCCTAATGATTTGAGCTCCCTTGAAGACCTATAGGCAATGGATGTGTAGCTTTAAAAAAACTAAATGAGGGGCTAGAGCAGTAGCCCAGTGGTTAAGACACTTGCCTGGCATGTGCGAGGACATGGGTTTGAACGCCCAACTCCACGTACACAATGGAGTGTCGGAGCAATGAAAGCCACATGAAACACTAAACAAAAATTTTATTCTGTCTCTCCTCTTTCTCATTGTCCTTAGCTCTTAAAAAAAACTGAATGAAGTTAGAGAGAAAGACAGTGAGAGAGAGAGAGAGAGAGAGAATCAATTTTTATTGAGTTTTTCACATGTCTTTCATTGCTCTGACACTTAGTTGCTCTGACACTCAGTTGTGTACATGGGTGCTGGGGTTAGAACCCATGTACTTGCACATGCCGGCAAGAAGCCACCGCTCCAGCCCCAAGTAGATCTATTCTTAATATCATGTTAATCTAAGTGGGAACATGAACTTCAAGTTCTAAATATCTAATGGGAAAAAATAATAAAAAACCTAAATATACAATGGACTTATAAGTAATACTTTGTGACTATAAAAAACTACAAAATTTTTAGCTAATCACTCTCAACCAAAATAAGGATCATTAATCATCAATGTCAGTTAAATTATTCAGTATTGAATGTTATTCTTTGCCTTTTCAAATAGGAAAAAGCTCAGATGATCCAAATTATCTGGGGGCAATGTGTGATTTTAAACACAAGGCTCTTTTTATTCATTTCTTTTCAAAGGGCATTTGATAAATCTACTCAAATTAAGTTTACTTCAAATTAAACTTCAAGCGTTCCTTCATTCTCTTAAATGGTTTCCAATTATCTTTTTAAAAGAAAACAAACAAAATATTCATTTCAACTCTCCTCTTCTGGGCGTGTTTTAATGCTATAAGTTATCACAATTCTACTTTGAAAGCAAGAGGAGTAGCTTTTAAGTTTTCCATAACAAGTGCTTCAAGAAGGGACCAAATCAGTATCTTTTCAACTTCTAGATTTTGAAATCAAATGGTTTCCCAGAGTTTTAAATAAGCTCATCTATTGTCACCTGCTTGGAAAAGAAAGAGAACACAATATGGTGTTTTTTGTCTCCCACTAATTCCCAGATAGATTTAGATGCTTTTCCTCCATATAACCACAGTACCTTTCATATATTTCTGTTAAGGCAGTGGTAAAGGTCTAATTTGGGGAAAAAAGCTGAAAACAGATTATTTATTTTTGTGGTGCTGGACATTAAACACAGGGCCTTGTACATGCTACACCCAAAACAGACTTTTAAAAATTAAAACCCTTTGGGCTGGAGTGGTGGCTCAGCACTTACAGCGCTTGCCTGGCATGCATGAGTATGCAAGTTCAAACCCCAGCACTACGTATACAATGAAGTCTCCGATCAGTGAAAGACACATGAAAAACTAAATAAAATTGATTCTGTCTTTCTCTGTCTCTCTCTCATTCACTGTCCTTCTCTATAAAAGAAAAATAAAGCCCTTACCTAATCAGATGTACTGTCTAATATGCGTTCTGAGAAATAAGAAGTCTAAGCTAGCTTTATAAAGAAAGTTGCATATTAGTACTAATAAGGGAAAGTTATGATTTCAATTTCTGGCTATCCAGTGCAAGTTACTTTCCTCCTAAAATTAGCAAAAAGTTTGGTCTGGAAAAAGGAAATCTATCTACAACTTATGTTATAAAGTAGATTCAAACAAGCAACTCCATGGCTTGTTATTATTTATTAAAAGGCCATGAGCTCATGCATGTTACATAGAACTTAAGACAAGTTAAAGTATGTTAAAGTATCCCTGGTTCTTTCACCTGACTTTCAGTTGAGATAGACAGTCTACGAAATTCCACCTGAAAAATAAATGGCTCAAATTATACTTAGGATATGAAACAACATAAATGATCCCAACAAAGTCTGATTCCAAAAGAAATGTTCTTAACCATGACAGCATCCTGGCTAATTGCACAGGTGGTGTCTCACCTGCTTTATCTCACTTTTTAACTGCATGATCCCCGTTCGTTCTGTTTTGGTTGCTCCGACAGCACCAATCTCATGGATGGAAATTGCAGGACTGACATTTGAATCAGTGGGACAAACTATATAGCATAAGAGATTAAAGAGAAAGAAATGATAATCATGCTCATTTTTGCCTCTACCAAGTTAAAAAGACTTAGATATATGTTTTTCTTTTATTTTTAACTCAATATTTATTTATTTCATTTATTTTTGGTACTGGGAATTGAACTCAGCACTCAACCACTGAGCCACATTCCTAGCCCTTTTTATTTTTTTTTTTCTTTTGATACAGGGTCCCACTAAGTTACCTAGGGCCTCGTTAAGTTGCTGGCTTTTAACTTGTGATTCTCCTGCCTCAACCTCCCAATTCCCTGGGACTACAGGTGTCTGCCACCTCACCCAGCTAACTTAAATTTAAAAACTCAACTAGTATAACCTTTAAATTTAAAGTGATGCATCAGAAGCATCACTTAGGTGCTTGGTAAAAAAGTCTTAGTTTGCACCCCAGACCCATTAAATCAGAATCTGCAATTTTAGTAACATCCTCAGCTTGAAATACAGTTCTTTCTTCTTCTTTTTTTAACCACTGTAAGGTCTGCCCATCTATCCATTTGACCTTATATACCTTTTTTATCCGAAGCCTAAAAGTTGAGCATGAGAAGTAACTCATTTTCATTTGCTTAGCTTCTTTAGGTATGCAACACCAAACAATGTTGCTAAAACCAAAAGTGCAGGGTGGGTTTAGTGCTCACTATGTATGCATGCATTGAAATATCACATCAAAATCTGTAATATGTACAATACATGTTAATCCAAAAATTTAAAAGTGCAAGTGGAAGACGAGTTTATGATTGACTCTTAGACATATTGTAATTTAAGGTTGAAAAGGATACATTAAGGGGCTGGAGCGGTGGCTCAGCGGTTTCGGCGCTTGCCTGGCAAGCACGAGGACCCGGGTTCAAACCCCAGCACCACATACACAACTGAGTGTTGGAGCAACTAAGGCCATGTGAAAAACTCAATAAAGTTGTTTCCTCCCTTTCTCTGTCTCTCTCACTGTCCCTCTCTCTTTAGAAAAAAAAAAAAAAAAGGATACATAAAATGTACTGTAGTAGGTACCTACGTACACACATACCCCAAACATTTTAAGTGCTACTGAATTATTGCCAGACAGAATACAAGAAAGATTCAGATAATGTGGGTTGTCCTGGAGACTTAGGATAATATAATGGAATGGACAAAATAGTTAAAATGAAACACGATCATAATCAATCCACTTAGTTGATATATCATTTAAGGGGAAAAAATGAGACACAGTAGTTTTCAAATCTTGTTCCAAAAGATAGCTTTGCTTTTAAACTCTTTTATAAATGGGAGTTCTATATATTTGGGGCAAATATTCCTTTGATAAAATAAAAACATTTTCAAACTAATAATACATTTAAACTAAACACTATTACATAGAAATGCAATTATTGAGTCTTACCACTTCGCTCCACACCAAACTCCTTGCCACTGAGAATGTGATGCAGGAGATTCTTCATGTCTGAAGGACTGAGATTCATTAGACCTTCTGTGGCTTCTTCAGCTAGCAGAAACAGGACAGAACAGAAGGAATTTGAATTTGTCTGTCATAATCTCTCTAATTTTCTCCATTTCCTCCTTTCTTTTTTGTGGTGCTGGGGACTGGATTCAGGGCCTTGCACATGCTAAACAATACACTATCACTGAGCTGTTCTTTCAGCCCCTCTGTTTCCTTTCTTGCTTAGAATTTCTGAGTCACTTGATTGGAAGATGAGAATTACAAAATAAAAATTTAACACCGTACACTTAATAAATACACTTAGCTATTCCTACTGCAATGGATACTTTTTGTGCCACTAGATTCTTAATTATTTAAAGACTTATAATCCACTTTGTGGATTAGCTAGGTCATTGAATTCTTTGTCATCTCACTTCCGTACTCAGAATTTTTATTTGAAGGTGGAATGAATGAAAGAACAATGGAATTGGAGACCATTAAGAGAAAGGCAAGAATGCACATATGAATGCAAATAAAATACTTAAAACTTTTCAATCTAGAAATATAGAGAGTTAAAAGAGAATAGATATAAATCCATGAAATTATGAAGAATACTGAGAGGGTGACTTGAAGTTGTTCATTAATTTCACATAAATTTAGTGGGCTACATTCAACACAGGGGTTCAATTGGAGGAAACATAGAACCATGGGGAACCCAAGGGGGGAAACCATGGAATGGTATTAGCCTTGGCTAACTATGTGAATATACATTTGTTCTTGATTGTTTGATAATGATTCCCCCTTAATTGTAAGTCCATAATCAACTAATAAAAATAGAAATAAAAAAAGAGTTTACTGGGCTAGAGAGGTGGCTCAGTGGTACAGTGCTTGCCTGGCATGTGTGAGGAACCAGGTTTGAACCTCAGCACCACATATATAACTAAGTAGAGAAAAAACAAAAAAGATGAAAATAAATTTAAAAAATTTGTTCTCTCTTTCCCTCTCTCTCAAAAAAAGTTTACTGCATGTAGGTCATCATTTTAAACAATGTTAGTACAAACAGGTATGACACGTCATTTGACCTTGAGAGGCTGATAATCTGGGAGAGATGGAACAGCAAAGAAGAGAAACAACAATATAACACTGTATGTACTACATGCCAAATAAGAGACATACAGAATAAATACTTTAGAAATCAGAGGAGATATCAATCTCCAAGGAAAGAGACTGATGAAGTTCATGGGAAGTAGAATTGAAATACTGGGTAGAGGCCAGGCTGTTGAGGGTACTGAATATCAGATCCAGGCATGTTGATTTTATCCTATAAAGAAATAAAGAGCCACAGTTTTGACCAATCTATGGGGGGGGGGGGAATCCATTACAGGTAATTAAGGAAAAGTAAAGAAAGGGAGTTTATCCCTTGCTGAGGTTTATTATTGAACAGCCACACCCACTCATAAAACATCCCTTGAAACCACAGCTGGAGAATACTATACAATAATTTATTTATTTATTTTTTATTGGTTCAGCATCATTGTACATAATGAAGGGATTCATTGGTTCATATTCATACATGCATATGTATTGACAGAGCTGCTTAAACCCAATCCTTATCCAGGATCTCCCCTTACCCTCTCCCACTCCCTGATATTGTGACTCCTCTGTGGTTCTCCCAAGTTACAAATGACCATGTACATGCAATTTAAACATTGAAATTACTAGATTTATACATCTGCCTGGGTGCACTTGAGGTTCTCACAGGAATCAACTGTACTCTACAGTATTGAACACCCCCTTTTCCCCTCTCTTTTCTTCCTCCCTTTCTCCCTCTACCCTTCATAACTATAGTCCCTACAGATTATGTGTTACTTCAAATTTGGTAGGTCTATTAAAAAACATGACTAACTTTCATCCTGTATTAAGTTTTATTCTAGCTTCCACGTATAAGAGAAAACATTTGACCCTTAAGTCTCTAGGTTTGGCTTGTTTCACTCAGCATGATTTTTTCCCCCATTTCCATCAGTTTGCCTGCAAATGCCATGATATCATTCTTTCTAATAGCTGAGTAGAACTCCATTGTGTTTGTGTGTGTGTGTGCGTGTGTGTGCGTGTGTGTGTGTAACAGTTTTTGTATCCATTCATCCAGTGAAAGGCATCAAGGTTGTTTTCCTAATTTCACATTGTTAATTGAGCAGCTATAAACATTGATGTAGCTGTATCTATGTAATAAGCTGATTCTAGCTCTTCTGGGAAAATACCAGGAGTGGGTTAGCTAGGTCGAACAGTGTTTCCATCCCTACTTGTTTGAGGAGTCTCCACACTGCTTTCCAGAGTGGCTGTACCAGGTTGCAGTCCCACCAAGAGTGTGTTAGTATTCCTTTCTCCCCACAACCCCTGCAGCATCTGTTATTGTTCATATTCTTCATTTTTGCCATTCTGACTGGTGTGAGGTGGAATCTTGGTGCAGTTTTGATTCACATTTTTCTGATTGCTAGTAATGTAGAACAGTTTCTCATATATCTTTTGGCTTTTTGAACTTCCACTGTTGAGAAGTTTCTGTTTAGTTCCCTAGCTCATTTAGTGATTGGATTGTTTGTTATTTTGGTGTTAAGTTTTTTGAGTTCTTTGTATATTCTGGATATTAGTCCCCTGTTAGAGGCGTAGCAGGCCATGATTCTCTCCCATTGACACTCCTGAATAGTTCCTAAGCTGTGCAAAAGCTTTTCAGTTTAATAGCATTCATTCATTAATTCTTGGTTTTAATTCTTGTGCCACAAGAGTCTTGTTAAGGAAGGAGCCTAGATGAATATGGTAGAGTGTTGATCCTATTTTGTTTTCTAATAATTGTATGGTTGCTGGTTTAATTCCTAGTTCTTTCATCTATATTGATTTGATTTTTCTGTAGGGTGAGAGATAAGGACCTAATTTTAATCATTTGCATATGGCTGTCCAGTTTGTCCAGCACCATTTGTTGAACAGGCTGTCTTTCCTCCAAGCTATATTTTTGCCCCCTTTGTCGAATA
>PVKS010033647.1:0-21559 GCA_004027875.1 Aplodontia rufa | reverse complement strand
GCTCTAAATCATTAGTAATCAGAGAAATGCAAATGAAAACCACATTAAGATATCACCTTACACCAGTCAGAATGGCAAAGATGAAGAAAATAAACAACAATAGATGCTGGAGGGGATGTGGAGAGATAGGCACACTAACACACTGTTGGTGGAGCTGCAAACTGGTACAGCCCCTCTGGAAAGCAGTGTGGAGAATCCTCAAAAAACTAGAGATGAGTCCACCATACGACACTGCTATTCCACTCCTGAGAATCTTTCCAGGGGATTTAGAATCAGCACATTACAGTGACACAGCAATATCAATGTTCATAGCAGCACAATTTACTATTGCTAGGCTATGGAAACAACCCCGGTGTCCCTCACTGGAAGAATGGATCCAAAAACTGTGGTATATTTATACCATGGAATATTACACAGCAATTAGAAACAATGATATTGCAGCCTTCGAGGGTAAATGGATGGTTATGGAAGAGATCATGATGAGTAAATATTTCACATTTATAAACAGAGAAAGTTATAAGGCAAGGTCCAGTTGTCCAATTGTGTCTAATATAAAAATCTCCCTTATGCTACACTTTGCAGTATTTGACAACAAGAATGTCCTGAGCTCATGCATCATCAAGCCCTTGCATATGCTATGTCCTTTGCCTAGGCACAAGTCTAAGAACATTCTTCCTTTGCATAGATTTCCTTAATTCCCTCAGAGTTATGATTCACTTCTGATATATTTAACTTTTTACACATATATTTCCTTCAAAGCAACAGTTACATTTTATTGAGTCCATTCATTTCTACTTTTGTGGGCTGTGTCTCTTTGACATATTTTTCTTAAGGTCAAGGACAGATCTCTTCATTGCTCTGAATAAGAAAATATGCATTAATGTTATTCTTGAATGGTACGCACCAAAGCAGTAAATATGGCTGGACACTTAAACATGATTGAACATTTTGAAAAGTTTTTAACATAGTTGCCTGGGGACCTCTTCTGAATAATATAGTAGGATAATTTTAGAGATGTCAAGTCAAACAGTGGAATGGACATTCTGATCATTCTGTTTTGGGTATTATGAAAAAGCTCAAGATGAGTTAAGTTTCACTATTCTGTAAGCTCCCTCCCCCTCACAAATTCTATCGTTTAATAACTAATCTTTGTTTCTCACTCATCAACTGTAAATTAGAATGTATTTCCAGAGCAATACACCTCTATGTGACATATCAATAATCCATATTGATGGAATCTCTCCTGTATAGAATTCTGTTTTCACAATCAGCATGACAAAGCAAAAATGAACAATCTTCAATTAATTTGCATGTATATCTACCAGAATTTGACTTCTTATTTATTTTATATGGGCAAAAATAAATCACATTGCTACACTTAACTTCAAAGAGTCAGATAAGTATAATTTTCCTGCATATTAACAAGGAAAGGAAGCAAAAACATTGTTTCCTACCATAAAGATACAGGAGCTAATTAACAAACAGCAATTATTTTCTTTAAATCAGTATTAAATATTTGCATGCAAACTAAACAGCAGTCCATTTCATACTGATAAAATATCAGCAATATTTTTTAATATATGGTAGACTCTTTTGTGATCTAAATTAGATAATGTCTACTAGGATTAGTAATATTAATGTAGTATTCTTATTCAATATAGAGAATGGCTTTTTAAAGACTGTAGTAGAAATAAGTGACTAAGTCCCCTAAAATGTCTGAGTACTATATCAACTTCACATCTGATCTTTAGTAAATGTGAATAAATAGTAATAGTTTAAATTTAGAATTTTTTCAATTTGTAGAACTAAATTTGAATTTGTATAGCTTTTTTATGTAATGGTATTGAGAAGGGATAGTGTTTAACCCCCATAAAAATTCCAAGTCACACAACAGTAGTTTATTCTACAAATATATGGGTGTTACTACATTTAATATGATTTTGGATCAGTTATGCTTGCTATATCAATTAGTATGCACATAGTGTATAATTTCTTATCAGAGGTCTATTTTTTGTGGTTTTAATGGTAATGGTTATAAGATCTGCTTTCAACATTTTTATAGTTAATAACAAATTTGTCCTTTTGACTAACAGATAAATATTTTTGGTCAGTTATTTTTTCTCTATGTTGTCCAATAGTCAATTCTTTATTTTTGTTTTTTTAATTTTATATTAATTCATTTGAAGAACTGCTAAATAATTTCATGTCCCTGAATAATTTGATTCGTAAGGTTGACAGCAGATGATCTTAGTTATGTTTCTGTTTCCTCTCCCCATTTCAGCCACCTATCCATTATTCATGACAGTAAACTTTCTTTCACAGTAGGTAACTTGAGATTTGTTTGTATGTGTTTGGTAACAGGGTAACAGGGATTGAGTCCAGAGGCACTTAACCATTGAATTATACCCCTAGTCCATTGTAGGTTTTTTGTTTGTTTGTTTTGTTTTTATAACTGTGTCTGGATAAATGGCTTAGGGTCCGGCCAAGTTTCTAAGGCTGGCTTTGAACTTGTGATCCCTCTGATTCATCCTCCCAATCTGTTGGGATCACAGGTGTGCACGACCATGCCTGACTACCAACTGCATTTAAACAATTTTTTAATTCTATAAAGGTGACAGGATTTGAAATTTTACCTTTTTGCATTTCTTATCTTTTGATTTATGATATACATAGATAAGTATCATTAATCATGGTAACTACACTCTACATTTCAAGCTGAAGAAGAATTTAAGCAAGAGTTGGAAGAATCTCTCCATTAGGACCACTGAGGATGTTAAGAGACTCTGGAGACATAAGTTCATAAAATTATTTTAGACTTATTCTCTGCATGCTTCTGTTATCCTAATTATTATTTACTTGTACTATAAAAATTTCCCCTTAGTTAGCATTTAATTCTGAATTTGTTACTAGGCTACAAAATTATAACGTTATGAGCCTCTTGCTGGCCCTAAACTTAGTGAACTTTTTGATGTCCTTAGTTCCTCTTTAATATTAGTAGAATCTACTGGGAAACTCACAGACATCTTAGGAAGATGTGCAATGTAGTAGGCAAGAAGAATTATCAGTTCCATAAATGCATTTTGTATTTCCTGGAAAAGCACACCTCATTTTAAAATATTCTTAGAGTGGAAAAAGTAAAATCATGAAATACCTGCTTGAAGACATATTTAAACTGTACTTATAATATTTTCTTTTATCTCATATGTTGGCATATGAGCACAAATTTGAATATAAATATTCTCAAATTCACTTGACACTTTAAAGGGAGATGCAGCAAGATCTTTACATGCTTACTTTTCCTTTAAATAACTGTATGTATCAAAAAATACTAGGATATATGAATATGTGTTTGCAAAGAAATCAACATATGTGTGTCCATGCTGTATACATATTTTTTCATAAATTTATTATCTTTAATGAAGGTGGATACATTTGTCATTTGTTAACATTAAGAAAAACAGCCAATATTGTATCTTCCCATTATAGTCAATCATTTTCAAAATTAATATTCATCAACTAAAAGTCTGTAAAAGGATACCAGAAAATGTTCATCTAATTATTAAAAATATTTATCAAAATTTTCTTTCATTATTTCCAAGGAGGACTTTTACTCCTTGGAAATCATGTCACAGGTAATTATAATCCTAGCAAATGGAAAATCAAAGGAGATATACATTTATTGGAGGCAAAACTAAAGTAATACAAAATTATTATCTCTACATATTATATAAAATATATCTAAACTACATACACATAAATACAGATTTTTATTTAGCAATAAATTGTATTTAACACACACACATACACACATTTTATTTTTAACTTGAGAAAATTTCTCAAGTTTCCAATTTATCTGTGGATTTTCAGGTGGTAACCTGAATGAAATTTTAAAATAGTTATATTAGCTATCAAAATTATACTATTACAACTGATTTGATCAGTAAGATAAAGTATTCAATTTCATTGAAGTTCAATGACATTTTAAAAAAAATACTAATTTGACATTTTCTTTGAAACTTGAAATATGCTAACACTTCCTTTATATTATCCCCAATGAGATAAATATTATTGTACACAATTTTTAGTTACAGAAATATTTTTGAAATAATTTCATGCTTGAGAAAGACAGCAACATATTTAGAAGTGAATTCATTAATTCATTACTTAAGTCTCAACTGAACAATGATAAAAGATGCAGCATCTTCTGTAACATGTTATTTCTTTTACCATAGTGTGCATAAGTGGAGCTGGAGTGGTGGCTCAGTAGTTACAGTGCTTGCCTGGCATGTACATGGATCCAGATTCAAACTCCAACATAGCATATACAACTAAATGTCAGAGAAATAAATATCAGATGAAAAAATAAATTTGATGCTCTGTCTTTGTGTGTCTCTCTCACTGTCCTGCTCTCTAAAAATAATAAGTAAATAAATAATAATAAAAATAATAAATAATACACAAAGCAGCCAGTAAGTCACAATCTGAGTAGCATAATAATTAGTATTCAAATACTGGAACATCCCAAGCTCAATAGAGAATTGAGCTATTTCAATTTTCTGTTTTCTTCATGGTTACATTTTTTGAAACTTTTGAATTATCATTTCACTTTAATGCTTTCATTTCTAAGGCGATAAGATCAGGCTACATATGATTCACCTCATAATAAATCATTGTTTAATTTGTATAGTTGAGTTGCCTCTTCTAAAAAAATTTATATGATGTGGATGGCATGCCTACAGAATTCAGTTATAGTTTGATACACATTTTTTTAAGACATCTAGGAAATATTCTGGTGGATTCTTTGACTTTTATTGTGATCTTATTAGATTTATCAGATAAAAATCCTTTAAAGCATGTTTTATACTTTATCAAGCTTCCTTAGTTGGACACTTATTGCTACTTTCATAGAAACTATCTAGACAACTAGGTTTAACAGCATGGCTGAATTCACTAATTACCACTCAGCTAATAATGGTTTTGTACCTACAACATTTGTATTGCTTGCATGTGTGAAAATTAAGCTACTATGTTCTATGAACTCTTGCCAGAAAAAGTTTGATAAATAATTGTCTAACTGGATGATATCCAGACTTTCAAGCATGATGAGATTTTTATGGTCTAGAAATTTCAAAATGGGCAAACATGGTCTCAGTAAGGATATTTACCTTGTGATTCTTTATAATATTTTAGTAGCTATTTAAAATCAATATAATGTAAAAAGAAAGAAATGGCAGTCTTTTTCCAAAATTAAAGGATACTGAATTTGGAGATTTTAAACAATTACAGTGAGATATGAATCGGCATCAGGCCACTTGCCCAACATTTGGCACAGGCTTCCTGAGTTGGCAGTCTTTACTCTGCAAAGGCCCAGAACTGGACAAATGGTTTTGGATGAAGGTGTTACTGGCACAAATTTTGGGGAACCTAATGAAAGATTGTCTAAAACATTTTTCTAGCCAGTATTAGTCACTATTTCTCTTTTTATTTTTCACAAATATTACCAAATTAGAAATAAACACTAAATGTAGAGAATGGGATTTTGATAGAATTGATTACATTTCCATAGCATTATAATTAAAAACATGAATATCAACAAAAAATGTAGATAGCAATATCAGTAAAATAATGAAAATAGGAGGATGGGTGTAGGTGTGTGTATGCAATTGTTTATATGTTTATAAATCTGAAACTCATTAAATTCTTTGTCCTTCAATTTTACCCATTTTTTATATATCTATTTTTTAAAGAGAGGGAAAGTGAGAGAGAGAGATAATAATCACATGATGATTGATGCTGCATAATTAAAAATTTTTAAATATTCTAAAAAGTTAATCAAATTTGATTTTAATACTATTGCTAATATATGACATGAAAATAAAAGTACATGAACATAAAGATGTTGAGAAAAACAGTGTCACATTTTATTAAAAAAACCTTTCAATAAAACATTTTACTTTTTAGTTTAGAATGTCTAACATAGCAGAGTATAATTTTTATGTTAATACAATTAGCATAGTTTGAGCCTGTGTTGTGTCCAATGTTCTGAAATAGTTGCCAGAAAGAAGAAGATGGCAAAGACTATATGCTTGTTCCCACTGAGACTCTACTGAAGGTGAAATTTTTAAAAAATATGATAAATGCTGTATTAATGAAAATAAAATCTTGTTATATATTATAATGGAAATAGAATTGTAGCATAACACTGAACACATTAAAAATGTAAAAATCTGAGAATGAATGGGATTCAGCTAGAGATAGAGTCAAAGGTAATACATTAAGAGAAAATAAACCTAAACATAGATGGTAGATTGCAAAAATGATCCTGATTCTTCATTTTATTTTGTATCCATATTCTATACCATTAAATTTCCAGTTCCCTTCCACTTTGACTCTGGACCATGTGATTTACTTATCCTAGTAATCTATTAGTAAAGTAGATGAAAGCAGAGTTTTGTAAGAGGCCCTTATCATTTCTGATTTTATTTTGTCTCTGAAATTACCATGAAAATAAACAGTGTGATAAGTGCTACAAGATGAGAAAACATCAGTAAGAGATGGCCCTTTCCAGGGTGTTAATTTCCTGTGGATACTGTAATAGGTTAACAAAAACTAGATGAAACTTTTAGTACTTTTAATAATATAAGTCTGAAATAAGCATCATTAGACCAATATTCAGCATTTTGACAGAGCTTCCTCCAAAGGTCCTTAGGCTAGACTTTCCTTAATTCCGCTCTTCTGGTTTCAGGTGTCTGCCTGAATTCCCTTTCTATTGATGACCTCCCTAGGGTTTTTTCCTTCATGGTCACCTTGTCTCCTGTTTGGTTTATCTCTGTACAAGCTCCTTCTGCTACTCTCATAAGGACCCTTGTGATTGCATTTAGGTCCCACACAGATAATCTCCCTATTTTAACTAGATCATAACTTCAAAGATCTATTTTCCAAATAAGGCAACATTTTCAAGTTTTTGAGAACAATTCTTATATGCTAGTAGTATAAAATTTTAGGTTACCACATCCTTCCTTCTGATATAAAAGATTTATATCTAGAACACATGTAAAACCATCTACCTTATCTCAATTTTCCAAATATTTTTAAAGTTCAGAATCAACTCAAATCCAAAAACAAATCATCAAAATATTATCAGCTAAGTTTTCAAATGTTATGATCTAAATAATCTAAATTGGATATGTTTTCTACTGCATAATATTCATCCTAGGGGGAAAAACTCCCTTGCATACATAGAATTGTGGAACTAGAGACTGGTTATTGGCTTCCAAAATGCAGTAATGGGCAAAGTATAGTATAAATTAGACATTATTTCTATTAAAGGGGAAACACTGAAAGAATGAAAAGGTCACAAATCCCAAGTAAGTTTAAGATCCAACAGGATAAATTCTGGGAAATGATAGGTCCTAGGAGCTATACCTTGAGGCCAG
This sequence comes from Aplodontia rufa, assembly GCA_004027875.1. NCBI lineage: Eukaryota > Metazoa > Chordata > Mammalia > Rodentia > Aplodontiidae > Aplodontia > Aplodontia rufa. Next base: position 14,123 of record PVKS010033647.1, on the reverse strand, counting down.
AGATTTCAATCTCTATATTCATGGCTCTCTGCCCTCTGGGCCACAGACCTGACTCTTTGCAAGAATATGTGAAACTATATCACAGGCCCATGACTCTAATGGTAGATAGTCTGCCCATCTCAGGATCCTCAATTTAATCAAATTTTTAAAACACTCTTTCTAAACAGGTATAACCTGATGTCTTTGAGGTCTATTTTTTCAGTCTATCACATGCAATCTTCAAAGCTAAGACCATATTAGATCAGTCAGTACATCCACTTGAGACTGGCCTAAATCACTGACTCAGACTCAAGCATTAAAGAAAGATTTAATATGGATATCGTGAAGAGTTGGGAACTGTTCACAGCACAATGATGCTGTAGATATCCTATACACAACAAAAAATTCAAAGTATAGATAGTACATCTTATGTTCTAAGAACTGGAGGAAACAGTATAGTTAAAACATGGCATTTTAGATGCACAGAAAACATTGGAACTGGGTGTCAAAAGATAGGTCGTACAAGCCATATGAAAATATTTAAAATGTACTATTACAAAGATAATGGGGATATTATGACACATTTTTCAAAGAGACATTTTCTCAGATTTTTTTTTTTTAAAAACAGGTGGGTTTCATCAGTAGCTAAATATTACCAACTATTAGTTTCAGGAAAATAGGCACTTGGAACTCATACATTGTCAAAAAGAGAAGTCCCACATACCTGAGGATATGTAGCTTACACTTTTTTTTACCATATTTTTTTCTCTTTACGAGAAAAGACAAATACTTTATGTTGCACTTACTCCTCCTCAGGGCTTTAATCATTTGTCCCATCCTCCGAAAAAGAAAAATGGTTCCAGTGAGCTTTCTGAGCTACTAGTATAGCAACAAAGACACCAGCTTCCTTCACAGTAGTATTTTGATGGGATGGATGGCATCTCTTCAAATTTGAAACTTTTAAAATGTTTATTGTATTCAGGGATATGACATGAGTACAGAGAAGCCATCACCACAGTTGTCAGCTTAACATGTTTTCCTTGACTTGAGGATTCCCCACCATTCCAAGGTCAGACCAAGGTTTTCCACTGCATAAATTGGGGGGTGTTTTCCTAGTAGAAAATGGAAAGAAGTGGAGAGAGATTGTGAAGGTGGCCTTGGAAAACACTGACGTGATTAGGCGTGTGGTGTAAAATAATTTGCTAAACTGTATGCTATTCCTTTATCATTTTCCTGAAGTGCCCGTCAGGAGTTTTTGGAGTTTTTTTGTTTCTCTTTTCTTTTTTTAAGTTCAGAAGCATATCTGTTTCTCAATTCCAACAGTTTGATGAATACCTAAATCAAATGTTAAGTCTGTCTTTAAAAATATGGAAACAGGGGACTGCAGTGGTGGTTTAGTGGTTACAGTGCTTGCCTGGCAAGCGTGAGGGTGCAGGATAGAACTCTAGCACCAGATGCACAAGTAAGTATTGGAGCAATGAAAGCCACATTAAAAAAACTAAATAAAATTGATTCTCTTTCCCTCTCATTCTCTCTCACTGTCCCTCTCTCTCTTGGAAAAAAAATACAAAAACTTATTGAAGAAATAAAGTCTCATGTTAAGGAGATCGATTTGAAGGGTATTACAATAATGTAGGACAAACATATTAGAAGCCACATGAAGGCAATATTAGATAGACTTAAATGTTATTTATACCATTAAGTAGACTACATGTAATATGCAGTAATTAAGAAAGAAACATACTATGGAGATTTATCCTCATATTTTTTAAACCAAATATTTAACCTATGGAATGAAATATTAAGGACAAGGAATATATTTAGAAAATCAATTACTTAAATTTCATATATGCAATGTTTGAGAACCTGTAGACTTTCAGATAGAAATGACTAGTGACTATCAAATATGCAATCATGTGTTTAAGAATAATGGCAGTAAAAATAATTTGCAGGTTTATCAGGGAATAAATGGAGGGAAACTGAGGAAAAATATAGATGAAGAAATTCAGGAAAATGTGTGAAGTATATCTAGGACAGACTGAGTCAGGATAGCATTCAATTTAATAGCATAAATAAGAATAAGAAAAAAAGATCTTTACAAAAGACTGAGGAGTGTGAAACATACTTTAGGGAAGTCACAAATGTGTGTCTTTAAAAAAATCTTCTCTTGGCTATTTTGAAGGAGTATCCATAATTATCTCGTTGTGTGACTTTATGACTTATACTTTGTTACCAACACTGTCCAGCAATTCTTCTTGTTCCTTAGACTATTCTTAACTCAATTTTCCATGGCAACTATTTTGAATATTAATATCCTTTTTAAACTTCCCATACATATTCTAAGAAATATCTCATAACTTGTTCTCAAAGAAAGTTTGTCTCCTAATTTACAAGGAAAAAACTTTCTTTAGTTTCCTCATTGTCACTGATTAGGTTTTCTGTGACAAATGCTGTCTTGCTATTTATTAGAGATCAATTGAACAGATCACATCCTATGGAAATCTCTGGAACACCTATGATCCATCAGATTGGTCCTATGTTGAAACAAGATGTACTCTAGCCTCAACCAGTCATTGATGTGATTGGATGTGACTAGAAGGTCATTCCTTTGAGCCAGGTGGCTTTCTGCAGGCAAACCCTATAATAGTTGTGGCTATCAATAATTTCCTGAAAAGGAAAGGGGGCAATATATCCGTATGCTCAGGCTAATGAACATACTAACAAATGTATTAACCAGTTTTTTCGTTGTTTCATTTTTTTTTTTTGAAAAATCTGCTTTACTAAGCTGATTTCCTTTTTATAACTTCATATTTTCAAGTTTAAGTTCTTCTTTTGCAACTGTTTTCTAAGCATATTTAATCTGCTACACATATAAATAAAAAGTAGAAACCTCACTTATCTATACTTTCTGTGCTAGTTGTAATTTATTCCTTGGAATAAAACACAGAATACATGATTTGTAAAGTTATATACTCATTTTCACAGTTCTCGTTCTAATCCCATATCCTCCCCTTAGGGCCAATTTCTGCCTTACTCATGTTTTATTGCTATTTGTTTCCTTTCTTTTTGCCCCTAGGAGTTACCTATTTTATTTTTTGGAATGTTCTCCTCCAAATAGTTATTTATTAATACTGTCAAAGGACAAAATTAAAACAAAGTTTGTTAAAGATTTTAAGTGATTTTATTTACAAGTTGGATTAAAAAAAACACCAAAACAAAGAATAAAAAGATGGTTATCATTTCAAAGTTCCTTTTTTTATTGGGTAGAAACAGGGAAACAGAATAATATAAAAATGACTTATTAACATGACGTTATTTCAGGTTAGATATTTGGAAGAAATCTCTCTGCTCATGGAAACTTCTGTCTTTGAGAAATTTGGTAATCTCCCAGATTTCTCAGGTCAGAAAACAACTTTGTTTCTGTTTGATACAGACACTCAACATGAATGACTCCACTTTGTTTTAATCTTGTCTATTGGGTGTATTGCAGAACCTTAGTTGAAAACAATGGATTCCTGTAATTTATATTTAATACTTTCTTTCTTCAAGGTCAAAAAAGAACATTGTCCTTCCCTGACCCAAGAAAAATCTTAATCCTGTTAGTCATTAGTTCCTTCAAAGTAAAAATATATAACTACAATTATAAGTATTTTTATTTGAGTATAAATATTCTTATCCCTCATTGTATGCAAGCTTCACGAATGTATAAAGTCTTATTCAACAATGTATAACCAATAATAATATAAAATTTAATAAATTTAAAACATATTTTACTTAAAAGCTTATCTTAATTTGGTCTCTTAATAGTATCATATAATTTTTAATTGTAAAATGATAAACAAATGTAACAGATTTAACTAATTAATGTATACTAAGTATGCCCTCTGACAAGGGTATATATAAAGTACATTTCATCAGAAAATTGCTTAATTTCATGGATTTAGATACATGAAAAGTAAATGTAGTCCAGTAATTGCATTCAAATATACAAAAATTAATTGAAAACCAAATATGTACAGAATTTTATAGTAGATATAGTGATAAAAATTAACCTTTCAATAATAGAACCTAAGGTCAAATTTATAACTAATTCTGTAGCCAAGTTAACACTTTTAATTGAAGACAAATACTTTAACAAATGGTAACTTTTAACTAACCTCTATCCCTACCTATATTTTAGTGTACCTTACAGACTTGAATTTTTCAGTCAGTGATTCTTATAATACAATAGTGTCTTCAAGTAGAAAAGAACAATGCTGAAGGGGCAATAAAACCATGGTGATACATCTCTTGAAAAAATCTGTAAATACCTGGTGCCATTCTAAACCATAGGTTAACAGTACATGTTCTCACTTGATGTATTTAGCCTTTCTAAGGAGATGCTTGTGAAAATGAGCAATCGGATAGATGTTTATCAAAGGAGCAGTAGTAGGAGCCATTAGCAAAGAGAAACCAGAATTCTGATACCAGTAGAAAGAGACGAACAATGTAGAGACTTATCATGAGATATATGACAATTAAAAACCACTTTCAAGCTTTCAGATGACAGTCTGAAGTTATTACCTAATGCAATTACAGAAAGCTAAAAAAATATTTTCTTATTCTTTTTTGTATGACTCAGGTTGATACATCTGGAAAAGAGAAAATTTGGGGAAATAAAGTTCCAATGTTTATATCAGTCAGAAGAAAGATATATTATCTGAAATCTCATGCAGTATTTTTTTGGATAGTGGTGACATATCAAATGGAATCATCTTAATTCTAAGTCTACATCTAAATAGAAAGTCATAATTAAAATAATTGTTCTTGAGCTTGCTGAAAAAGTGACTTTAGAAAAAGTTTTAAAGATTAACTAGCCCTTGACAATCTTACTAATGATAACTTTTGATTATGGGGTACACGAATATTCAATTTTTAAAAATTTCATGTTGATTTGATTAGAAAATTTGATACCTTCAAAGGTATTTGATAAGATGATCTTGCAGAAGGTACTCTATACTTGCCTAACATTGAATAAGGGAAGCTACAACTCATAATCAAGACTGCCCAAGTATAGCAGAGTGGTTCAAAACATTTGATTACTTCTTGATAACATCAGTTCTTTATAATTTCTCAAAAAAATGCTCAAATGATAAGGATTCAGATAAGTGGGATATAGGTTACAGAAGTATTCTGGTTAAGATAATGTGGGGGATTCCAAGATGGTGAGCTGCAGGAAGGCTGCTTCTCATTTGGCTCCAGGACCAGATGATAGCTCCATTTCTCGAGGTGTGTTTGGGGGAAAATCATGACTGGGACACTTTGCTAGTTAGGGGATATTTTTGGAGGATCAGAGATTTTGGTGCAGCAAGTAGAAAAGAGGAATTGTACCTGTCCCAGCTGGGTCAGGGCAACTGTCATTTCCATTGCTCCAATCAGCAAGGTAGTAAGGGAGGAGCTTAACCCTAACTTGCAATTCGATCTGCTGCACAGAAGTCAAGTTCTATAAGGAACCTTGCATTTGGGCTCAACTAGAGACACTGCTACTGCACTTCCCTTTCCACTGTGTAAGGGGAGAACAGTGTCTCTCAGCTGACTGCAAGGGGAAGAACAGGACTTTTATTGAACAGACTGTCCAGCCCGAAGGAGTCAGCAGTTCAGAGCAGCCTACTCTACAATTTTGTGAGGAGCCAGCCATGGGTTCAAAGGCTGATCTAGGAAGAGGAGGCATGGGACAGGCCTGGCCTTCACTTAACTCTGGGGGATTAGGGTTAGTGGAATGCAGGAGAGCTTTGCTCAGCTCTGTCCATCCCCGCACCCAGCTGGAAGGCTCACATAATGTTAACCTGAGACAGGATCACTAAAGAGACATTAGTTTAAGCTCAGAAAACCTGGAGGGAATGTGAGTGTAACCAACAGAGGGAAAATTGAAAAGCTTTCAATCCTCTGCATCTAAAAGGCAGAAGTCTTTTGAGTTTCAGATCCCCAGGAGGCAGACAAAGGCCAGCCCTCAGGACATTCTTTAATTTGGTCTCTACAAGGAAGTCTCCACCCAGAAAGCCTAGGAGACTGAGCTAGACACCCAGTCCTATACTTATTTTGTTTTTGGCTACATTTTGTCTGTCGGTTTTGTTTTCTTTTTTTTTTTTCCGATTTTTTTCTTTTTCTTTTTTTTCTTCTCTATTCTCTTTTTCCTTCTTCTCTATACTCCCTCATTCCTGAGCATTTTCATCTATGTAAATGTATATCCTTGCCCTGTATGATAAGGGTTGGGATTTGGATCAGTACATTTAGTATTTGAATTATATTGTGCCCCAGTTGCAAAGTTTTCTTCTGCTTGCTTCCACATTTTCCTATGGTGTCACATAAATTCTACTATATCTCTTTCATCCTTCTACTTTAGTACCTTTATCAATTCTCCAGTATTTTTTTCCTTAGCAAATTCTTCACCTCCCCTACTTTCTCTCTCTTCATTCTCAGATATTACGACTGCCTCTTTAACTTCCTCTTACATTACCTACTCTCTCAGGCTTCATCAATCCTCCATCATTAATGCTGTGTATCTATTACTACTGTGAATGCCAAACTCAATAACTTTTGTGTGCTTTGAAGCCTGACATAGGTGGTGGTTAAATACTATTGTTGCTAAAAGTAATGGCTAACACTACCATAAATTTCATAGATGAGGGGCTGGAGCATTGGCTCGGCAGTTATGGCGCTGGCCTGGCATGTGAGAGTATGCGAGTTCAAACCCCAGCACCCATATACACAACTAAGTGTCAGAGCAGTGAAAACCATGTGAAAAACTCAATAAAAATTGATTCTCTCTCTCTTTATATATATATATATATATATATATATATATATATATATGTCTTTCTTAAATAAAAAAGAATACCTTTAAAAATTTCATAGATGGAATTTAACATTTTAATAGATATATTCAGTATTAAAAACAAATTTAATAGTGTTTACTGTATATAGTGGTTTTTCATATTGCTGATCTCCTATTAGCTAATGAGGAACTGGAAGTCTTAAGGGATACTAACAGTTCACAGGTTAGGGATTTGGCTTCTGAACTCAACATTCCTGACAATATTTGAACCCAAGTAAGAGAGGCGATAAAACCTCAATCCAACAGGAAAGACCCAAAGAGGAACCTTTGGGCCAATAATTCATTTTAACTTAAAAAGTGAGAAGAAACCTGAGCTTGAACCCCACCCCACATATGTGTGTGCCCAGGGCTCCAGCCCCAACCCAGCAGGTGCACCAGACACTCCCAAGAAATGCATACCCAGACACCACCCAGCCATCATACATACCTGCCAGGTCCAGATATATTGGGCCCATCCTAAAACCAAGGATTCCAGTTCCCTGTGTAGCACATAGGTTGTTCCATTCTGGCCAGCCCCAAAACCTGAGAACCTAGCACCCCATGATACACCCCTCCCACTTGATTTCAACAATGCAATGTTGTTGCCCTGCAACCCTACCAGGTGCCACGTTCAAGTCCTGGAATCTAGATCCAAAAGGTTCAACAAAACAAGGCTCCAGGCAGAAACAGCTTTCTAAAGAAGTGGTGACCTTCAGAAAGGTGGTGTCTGACCTAAAACTTTGACCTTTAAGAAAGAAGAACACAGAGACTTGCCTTGCTTACACACAGGAAACCCCAATTCAAAGATTTAGAAGAAGCTTTTGAAAGATGAAGAATCAAAGATGATGTTCACCTCAAACCCAAAACTCCCCTTGTAAGGAGCCCATGGTCAGGGAAGAGAATGAAAATCTATAATAAATTATCAATGATCTGATAACTAAAAAGAACAGTTAGTTAAAAGAAGAATTAATGAAGAGACTAAATGAGAAAACTCTAGAGATGGAAAATTCTATTATCAAAGGAAGTAACTGAACTAAAATCTGCAGTAAATCACATCAGAGGAACCATGGGAAAAAATTTAATAATAAACTAATTTCTATAGAAGAGAGAACCCCAGCTCTTGAAGAAATACTGAAAATGAGGACAGACTGAGCAAGCTTGAACGCATGGATGAGAAAAAAAAAAAAAAAAAAAGAACAAAAGCAGAATTTTCAAAATTTCTGGGATGAATTCAGAAGAAATAATTGGAGAGTAATTGGGATACAGGAAGAAAATAAATTGCAAATGAATGATATAAGGGACATTCTAAATGAAATAGTTAAAGAAATATTTTCCCATATAAAAATTGAAAAACATGCTCACCCAGGAAGCTTACTGGACACCCATAGGCCTAATCAAATGAGACACATCGTATTCAAAATATACAATATGGAAATCAAGGAAAGGATATTAAAAGCTGCAAGGGAGAAATGCCAAACCACATTCAGAGGCAAACCAATAAAAAGCACATCTTATTTTTCAGCTCAGACTCTGGAAGCAGGAAGATCATGGAAGGACATTTTTCATCATCTGAATGAACACAACATGAAGCCAAGAATACCACACCCAGCAAAACTCAGCTTGAAATTTGTTGGGGAAATAAGAACTACTCATGATAAGATCAACCTTGCAACATTTGTGAAGAGAAAACCAGCATTAGAGAGATAACTTCAGAAAGCAGAACAAGCAAACAGCCCTCAAAATATGCTAACAGAGGAAATTCAATAAATGTACACACTATCAGGAGACAACCAAGATAGCACAAAAATTACTAATAAAACACAATGACTATGAACCAAAACCACAGAACTATTATAATGCTGAATGTGAATAGTCTTAAGGGCACCAAACAAACAGATTAGCAGATTGGATCTAAAACCAAACTTAATCAAGATGATGCTTACAAGAAACACCTGATGGCCAATGATATCCACAGATTGAGGGTGAAAGGTAGGAAAACAAAGCTACCATGCCTATGGCCCAAGAAAGCAAGCTGGTGTTGCAATACTTATATCCAAAAAATTAGATTTCAAAAATGAACTAATCATTAGAGATAAAGAGGGACACTATATCCTGGTAAAGGCAATAATACAACATGAAGCTATAACCATAGTAAATATATACTCTCCAAACAACTCAAACTATGTGAGTAAATTACTCCATGATATAAAACCACTCAACACAATAATACTGGGAGACATCAACATTCCTCTATCACCAATGGACAGAACATCAAAGCAAAAAAATATGTATATCAATAAAGAGACTCCAGCATAAACAACTCCATAAATCAAATGGATTTAACAGACATCTATAGAATATTCAACTACAAATAAGCTGAATATGCCATCTTTTCAGCAGCACATATATCCTTTTCCAAAGTAGATCCTATTCCAATTCACAATTGAAATCTCAGCAAACATAAGTAGATATTATTCCATGTGTCCTTTCATAATTTGACACCCTGAACCTAGCAAATAACAGCAAAAAGTATAACAGAAAAAACACTTTTACATGGAGATTGAATAATAATACTCCATTAAATGAAGAATGGATCCAAAAAGACACAAGAGTAGAAATTACCTACAATAAAATCAGGAGAGATCACAAATAAACTTATGCTCCACCTCAAATCCCTACAAAAGGAAGAAAAATTATATCCCACAGCCAGCAGAAGACAGGAAATAATATCAGAGCTGAAATCAATGAAATTGAGATAAAAAACAATAAAAAGAACATACAAAGAGCTAGTTCTTCAAAAAACTGAATAAAATTGACAGACACCTAGCCAATCTAAGAGGAGGAGGAAAATGAAGCAAAATATCAAAATGACCAAAGAAAAGGGGTGCAATCACCACTGACCCCATGAAAGTCCAGGAAATTAAATTTTGAAATGATATACTTCTCTAAATTAGATAATCTAAAAGGCTTGGACAAATTTGTAGACACATACAATGACCCCAAATTGATGCAGAGCAAAATTGAAATCCTAAACAGACCAATAACAGGAACTGAAATCCATATATCAATTAAAAGCCTTCCAAAGAAGAAAATCCCAGGACATGATGGATTTCCCACTGAGTTTTACCACAACTTTGAGGAGGAGCTAACACTTAAGATATTCCAAGAAATTGAACAGGAGGGAGCTTTACCAAACACTTTTTATGAGGCAACCATAATTCTAGGAGCAAAACCCAACAAAGACACATTGAAAAAATAAACACACCTGATAAACATCAATGCAAAAATTTTTAATAAGGTTCAAGAAAACTGTATTCAAAAACACATCAAGAAGATAATTCAACATGATTAAGTGGGTTTCATTCCAGGTATGCAAGGCTGGTTCAACATACCCAAATCAATGTGATTCATCACAAACAGAATTAAGGACAAAAATCATATGATCATTTCAGTTGATACCAAAAAGACTTTTGATAAAATTTAGCACCTGTTTGTTCTCAAAACTCTAGAGAAGATAGGAATCAAAGGAACTTAACTATGAAAAGGCCATATATGACAAACCCTTAGCTAGTATAATACTAAATGGAGAAAAGCTGAAAGCATTTCCACTAAACTTGGGAACAAGACAAGGCTGCCTACTCTCACTACTTTTATTGAATACAGTTCTTGAAACCCTAGCAGGAGCCATCAGGCCAGAGAAGGAAATCAATGGATGAGAACAGGATGAGAGGAAATTGAACTCTTCCTTTCTTGCTGGTGACATGCTTCTATATCTGGAAGATGCAAACTCCACCAGAAAACTGCTTGAACTTATAAACAAATTGAGCAAAATTGGCAGGCTACAAGATCAATACCCATAAATCAATAGTGTTTGTATACACTAACAATAATAGGGCAGAAGAAAAAAAATTCAGAAAATTAGTTCCATTCACAATATTTGAAACAAATAAGATACTTGGGAATTAATTTAACGAGGGAAGTAAAAGACTCTACAATGAAAATTATCCAACATTGAAGGAAAAAATTGAAAGAGACCTGAGAAGATGGATAGTCCATGCCCTTGATTAGGCAGAATATAATTAAAATGGCCATTCTGCTAAAGGACTATATAAATTCAATATAATCCCTATCAAGATGCCAATGTCTTTTTTCTCAGATTTAGGAAAAGCAATTCTCCAATTCTTCTGGAACAACAAGAAACCAGAATAAACATTACTAAACAAGAAAGATGAAATAAATAGATTCACAAATCCAGATCTAAAACTACACTATAGAGCTGTAGTAACAAAAAGAGCATGATTCTGGTATCAAAGTAGAAACGAAGACCAATAGAATAGAAGACTCTGAGACAAAACCATAAATCTTTAAATATTTGATCTTTGACAAAGGGGAACAAGATATTACATGGAAGAGTGACAGGCTATTCAACAAATGGAGCTGGACAAACTGGACAGCCACTCACAGGAAGCTGAAATTAGATTCTTATCTCTCACTTTGCAAATGATCTAATCTAAATGGATCAAGGAACTAGAAATTAAACCAGCTATTATAGACTGCTAGAAAAATTAGGACCAACACTCCAGCATTTGAGAGTAGGCACACTTTCTCAACAAGACATCTAAAATAAAAGAAAAAAAAAATCAATAAGTGGGATTCCATTAAGCTAAAAAGCTTCTGCTCATCCAAGGAATTCATCAAAATTGCCAAGAGACAACCTACAGAATGGAAGACAATCATGGCCTGTGATTCTTCCAATAAGGGAATAATATTGAAAATTTACAAAGAACTCAAAAAATTTAACACCAAAAACACGAATAACCCAATCAATAAATGGGCCAAAGACCTAAATAGAAACTTCCTAACAGAAGAAATTGAACGAGCGAATGAATCCATGAGAAAGTGTTCTCAATCACTCACTAGTAATCAGAGAAATGCAAATCAAATGTACAGTAAGATTTCACTTCACTCCTGTCAGATTGGCAAAGATGAAGAATATAAAAAATACCAAATGCTGGAGTGATTGCAGAGATACATGAACACTTTCACATTATTGGTGGAACTGCAGACTGGTACAGCCACTCTGGAAACCAATGTGGAGAATCTTCAAAAAAAATACGGATGGATCCACCAAGCAATCTAGCTACCCACTCTTCTGGGTATTTTTCTGGAGGAGTTAGAATTAGCACATTATAGTGACACAGCAAAAAACTATGTTCATAGCAGCTCAATTTACAGTAGGTAAATTAGAGGACCAACCTAGATGGATGAATGGATCCAAAAACTGAAATACACACATACACACACACATACACACACACACACACACAGGATTTCTAATCATCAATTGAAAAGCACAATATTGCAGCCTTTTAAGTGAATGGATGGCAATGGAAGAAATCCTGAGTGGAGTTAGCCGAATCCAGAGTTAAGGGTCAACTCTCATTTTTGGAGGCTGGAGCTAAACCCAGGCTTGGGTGAAAGGTCAAGGTCATGTACTAGACTAACAAAGGTGTAGTCACATATAACCTAGGGCAACCATAGATATTTGTGTGGGGGTGATATAGGACGGGAGAGGGGAGAGAGAGCGAGAATAGGGAGGGATCTAGGGAAATTATCAACAATGTAGCATACTCTTTATAGGATAAATATTGAAGAATCATGTGAGCAATGTGAGGGTAATCCTGGCTTAAGAACATATGCATATTATAATGTTACTTTATATACATTTATGAATGTACAGTAATTCAACTCTTTAATAAAAATAATCCCTTGAATCTTATATTTTTTAAATATTTTTGTCAAATCTGGGAAGGAATTGTTTGAAAGTTTAAAGAATTGCTTACCAAACTTGAATAAGGAAAAGTCCATTTTTTTCTAAAAATTTTAAACAAAGTGTTCTCTAAATTACCTAATATTCAAAATTATTTGTAGAGCATTTAAAATTTGTCTATATAGTGCTGGGCAACCTTGAAATCCCAGCAACTTGGAAGTTTGAGGTTGGAGGATGTCATGTCTGAGGACAGTCTAAGCAACTTAGTGAGACCCTGTCTCAAGCAAAAAGAAGAACTGGATTTAGCTCAGTGACAAAGTGCCCCTGGGTTCAATTTTCAATTCCAGAAGCAAACAAGAAAACAAAACAAAACTATTTACATTCTTAAAAAAGATATGTTTGTATTAAATTATGATTTTGTTGATAATAATGTGCATCAAAATTTATTGTAAACACTTCTCCATTTAACATTAAAACAGCATTCTATAAAGCAAAAATATGTTGATTAAAAATTATATATATTTACTTACACTTTTGCTGTTTAGGCAAAGCAATAAGATTTTTTTGTGAGCATTTCTAAAACAGTTGCACTTCTTTCATCTTCCCTCATTGTTTAAAAACTACTTATATACATCCTTGATCTCCAAGAACATGGAGTAACATTTCTTATAAGTTCTTAATAATCACTCAAAAATTATTTTAATTTTCCACTTGGTGTTGGAAATAACTTTAAAAATCAAATATGGTGGATGGAGAGATTGCTCAGAGGTAGAGTGCTTGCCCAGCATGTGCTGGGACCCAGGCTCAGTCCCTAGCATCACATACACAAGTAAGTGGAAGGAAAAAAAAAATGTAAAAAATAAAATTAGCACACTTTCTCTTTTAAAAAAAATTAAATATACATAGAAATCACATTTTATGGAAAATTAAGTCCATACATAACAATTTATAATAACTGGGCATTATGACCAAATACAATATTAGAAAATTAGGTAACAAAATTCCTTAAATATTTCAATCTGAGGAATATCAGGAAACTGAAATAGTAAAACCAAAAATGTGAAGCAATTAAAGTGAACATCTGGGAATAGGCCAGAGAAAAGTACAAGGAATTAGCATCATGCAGAAACATTTGTCCAGACAGCAGCCCAGGATTGCCTAGGGGTTTGGTTGTGACAATGAAATGAATAATTATGACTATTTCTGAATAAGATAAAAAGAGTAGTTTACAAGTCTGTAGCAGTACAACCTTAAGTGATACGTATTTTTAAATTCTAATTTACCAATCATCCCATATATATTAGCATTAAGCCTAGCGATACTCAAATGTGAGAGTAAAAAACACTAAAACAAATAAAGTAACACATATTTTAACGTGTCAAAGTTCTTAGAATCTAAGCACATTTTCTTGAACCACATTTCTACTTTTCAAGGTATTTTTTGACTCAAGAGTTGTCATACTTTCATCTTTTCAGGAAAATCTCTTTTCAAATGATTCCTAGCAGGAGTTATAAAAGAAAA